>MU776750.1:0-31334 GCA_026770625.1 Nicotiana glauca
GATTTCTTGCTTTCAGCTATTATTTACTTTTATTACTTACTGAGTTGGAGTACTCACTTTACTCCCTGCACCTCGTATGCAGATGCAGGTACTTGACCACCCGGTAGCGGGTTTTGAGCTGTTTGAAGATTTGTTATCATAACTGAGCCAGGTGATCGCTAGCGTCCGCGACACCAGATATTCTCCCTCATTTTATGTTGTTCATGTTACTTTCAGACTTTGTTCCTATTTCTGGACTTGTAGTACTTTAGTGAATTCTGTAGTAGCTTATGACTAGTGACACCCCGATGTCGGGCTGTGACGGGATGGTTCCCTGTTGTTATTGTTGTTTTCTGCGCTTTTGATTATGCTAATCATGTTTTTACTTTATAAATGTTAAATAACTGTTAAAAGGAAGCATTCGTTTTGTTGGCTGGACTTGTCTTTACGAGAGGCGCCATCACGATCGGGTTTGTTATTTGGGTCGTGACAAAATGCAAGTAGTGGTTTAACAGGTAACGGGTTTGAGCTGGTTGAGGATTTTGCTATTGTAGCCGAGCAAGGTGATTGCCAGCATTCGCGGCAACAGATTTCTTCTTTTGATTCTAAATTTTTAATCCATGTATTACAGGCCTTGTAGTTGACTTAAAAATCCTTCTAGATGCTCGTGACTTGTGATACCCTGGTCGGGCTGTATCGGGATGGTTCCCTGTTTTATTATTTTTCTTCCGCACATATGATAAATTTTACTAATGTTTTAGACTTATTTATGCTAAGTAAGTATTAAAGAGGTATTGATGTCTGTTGCCTGGCCTTGTCTTCACGAGAGGCGCCATCACGACCGGGTTTGGGAGTTGGGTCGTGACAAGTTGGTATCTGAGCCTAGTTTACTAGGTCTCATGAGTCATGAGCAAGTTTAGTAGAGTCTCGCGGATTGGTACGGAGACGTCTGTATTTATCCTCGAGAGGCTGCAGAACCTTTAGGAAAACTTCACTTTCTTGGAATTCTTATCGTGCGTACTTAATTCAGCTTGAAAAGAAACTCTTGAAATTCCTTTCACGCATTTGTATGAGCGCTCGGTATCAGATGTGCCTTGATGTCTCGTGATTCCTTGATCAAGGGGCAAGATGTAATCTCCGTGAGTTTGATGTTGGGCCAGTCTGGAGGACTTGAGGCCGGATCTTGCCTATGGCTTGAACACTGAGTTTGCTGATTATGTTAGCAAGTGTTTTGAACTTATGCGTTCGGTAGTTTTCCTATTAGCCGAAATGGCGGTTGGGTATTCTTGTGATGAGTATGTTAGTACTGCGAGATGTATTTATATGACTTGGTAGTGACGAAGAAGTCTGCTGGATAATAGATGAACTATTAAGTGTTCGATTCCTATTGTGATTTGATGTGTAGCTCGAATTAGGGGCACGTGAAGAATATTTTTCGTGTCTCCCAGTTGGAAAGTAAGGTGCATTACATATGGAGGTATGAGTTCAGAATCAGGAAGACTAAATGACTGTGTAACGTATATAATGGTGGAAGGTGTGCTGAAGTACTAAATTGAGGCAGAGCAGGTGGGTTATCTCCTGCGGAGTGTTCTTAAGTGGTACGATTCTTATGTATATTGTTAGAAGATCTCATGTGTAATTGAAGGGTACGAGTTGAAATTTGATAAATTCGGGTCGCTCTAGAGGGTGGACTCAACTGATGTGGGGATCGATGCGAGGTTTGCCGAGGATTTCAGTACTAGATGATCTGTGTTTTCACAAACTTGTAGATGAATTGAGTTTAATCTCATTATGGCATTGTGGTATCATTAGAGTAAAAATGTTATGATTTGTTGAGTGTTCCCTGATAATGGCTTCGAGCCAAGTTGGGGAGGTTGCTATTGATTAGCTGATTGCACGGGCATGTGCTATGTTGGCTTCAGTTGGAGCGTGCGGGTGAGTCGGCTATGGCTAGAGTAAAAGAATTTTTTTGAAAAAAGTGTATATTATGTTCCATAGGGTATGAGAATCACAGAATGTCTAGAGTTGTTGTTGGTAAAGAATTCTCGGTACATAGAGCAGGAAGTTGCTTGGTTGTATGGGGATGAGGAACTCATTTTGCGGTATCGGAGTGCCAATAAGGCACAAGTGGTTTTGTTCGTTAAGTCAGGTAATTTGCAGTTTGAATAAGAGTGAATGACTCTCGAGAATGGTTTTATTGTGTTCAAGATTCTACAGGGAACAATCGGGTATCTTAAGGTTGTGCATGTGGTTAGAGATTATGTTTTCATTGGAAGAGGGCAAGACTTGTGGTTCCTATGTATCGGTATCTGGGAAGTAAAGGTAACGAATTCAGATTCACAGGGAGTTCTTCCGAGTAAAGTATTCCGGAACGTGATGTTCCTGGGGATATTAAGAGAGTATTCGGCGGCTTATGGATTTTAGACAGTGTGGTCTTGTGCTTGGATCTCGTGTAGTGAACCTGGGTTGAGGCATTGTGGTGCTACAGCAAGAGGGAATATCAAGTTGATCATAAATCAGAAGGAAAAATTAAATAGATGGAATAACCTGATAGTAGACCAAATCGGTATGGTAAGGATATGATTAATTCTTTGTATGTGTGCGAGGTTGAGCCCTTACAGGTATTGTGCAGCGAAGCTCTTGAGCTGTGTCAGCTCACTCAACTTGGTTTGGATAGAAGGATTCAGTCCTGGCAGTTTAGCTTGTGCGAATGGAATTGCCAGAGATGTTCTTGTCGGGTTTTACCGTGGTTTGGAGATGAATATATTTTCTATGGGTATGCGAGGCATGGGATGTGTAATGATTCTTCTTCTTAATGGGATCAACGGAAGTTCTTTATTGGATGAGTTACAGTTCAGTTCTGAAAAGAAGTTCATAAAATTCTTAGGCAACGGGTATCCTCAGGTAAGCAAGTAAATGGTACTGCTAATTGAAAGTGATTTGATGAGGGTATGTGTCTCGGAAAAAGGGTAATGTGATTAGACTGATGATACTTCGGTGGTAGTGCGGCATTTTCTCGTTTGATCAACTGCTGATATCTGAGTTTGTTTGATGGCATAGGGGAATTTAAGAATATCCTTTGTGGAAGATTGGGTACTTGAGGCGTGATATATATATTCATACGGCAGAATTTGGGGATCGGGTACAGTGATTCGTGTGCTATATGGAGTTGGAGACTGGGAGTTCTCAGGTACAGGCTGTGTAGTGGTTGCGGGTCGTGTGTATTGGTACCGTCAGCGACTATTGGGACTTGGAAGCCCGAGTGGATCTTTCTTTGCTTGGTATATTATATTCTAGATATGATATTGGGGTATAGACTAGTTTTCTCAGTGTTGGGTTATTCTAGACTATTGTGCTGTGGGTTATGTCGGAAAATGCCACAGGTTGTGTGGTGGAGTGCATCGGATTATGTTCTAGCAGAGTGGTTGTATTCCAAAGACCAGCGGACGGCTGGGAAGGATTGCTTTTCTTAATTGGGCCTTCGTGATGGATGTCAGTGCAGAGGTTTCTACCATTGATTCAGTTCCGGTGTGAGGGACTTTTCGGATGCGTTTCTTGTGGTCGGGAATGTCGCCAGGCGAGGTTGTGAATTTCGATATTGATTTGGTGCCGGGCACATATTGTACGGCTTCGGCAGGAGCTGTAGTAGTGGAAGGAGCAGCTTCAGGCTCCTTGGTAATGAGTTCGTTGGTAGGCTGACGTGGCTATGCATTCAGCTTGAGTTGCTATTCTATGTTATGAGACGTTATGATTTGTTGATTATGGGCACATGTGGTGCGGTTCTATTAGGGATTCATAGTGAAAGTCGAGCAGGAAGAGTAATTAGGTGTTTCTCGGTAAATGGAGTATTGGTTATGACATATCGGGTTTCTTGTCGTATGTTATCTGTTTCACCGTGGGTGTAATGAGTTGCTAGGGTTCCAGATATCAAATTGTGCGTGGCTGTTGATTTTGAGCATAGCGACTTGAGATGCTTCATGTATGACAGTGTGTGGATAGGATCGCGCATTGTAGTGAGGCTACGTGGAGTTATGACCCTTCGGGGTAGATTTAGGTATTCTATTTCTATGATGTGAGATGGGGTCTCAGCCTTGTGTTGTGATGGTACTGATGAGCTTGAGGGACGACTCTTTCATTGAGTCACTTTTCATGAATTGAGTATGTTCAGACCGTTTCTCATTGGTGCGTGTATTATGCAAGATGTGGCTTAGGCCTATGTTGAGGTGTGATGTCACCAGAGTGGTGTGTTGGATTCGAGGTGATCGTTGGAGTCATTAATGAATACGAACATATTTGATTTCAGCTCGTTGGAAGGATAATATCAAGGTTCGGCTCGGAAGTCTGCTGTGGTATTAGTCAAAAGGGAAGTGACTTCATGAATGGTTGATCTGAGAAATGGTTACGGTTTGCTGCGTGTTTCATTTATCGTTGGCAGTATATGAAAGTGATGGAATGAGACTTTAGCTAAATAAGAGGTTTTCTATCGGTAATTGGTTGTTGTGGGTAACTACTGTGAATACAAGTTATCGTTTCGAGTGCTTGGATTATGTGGAATATCATATGATTACACCTGAGGTTGCAAGTATGGGTTATTACAGCTGGTTTGGGCTTATTCTGAGTATAGAGGTGAGGTCCTGATCTTGTGTATGATTTCGGAAAGTACAATGTGGTTCTACGGTTTATAGTCTAGATGGATTGCAAGATTTAAGCTATGTTGTGTTATCGGACCTATGCGAGATAGGGTGACGTGGTATCACCCGGGGTTTATGCTTGGTAAGATCATTCATCTATTGGTTGGCTTCTAGAACAACCCTGGATATGCTCGAGGACGAGCGTTGGTTTAAGTTGGGGAGGATGTGATGACCCGACCCGTTGTCTCATGAGTTACCGCTCCATTTTCCCCGTTTTATGCTTCTTCATGTTTCATTATCAGTGTTTGGTGTGTTAGAGTTTATTTGGATTGGTTTTGGTAGAAAATGAGACACTTAGTCTCTTTAAGGAAGGCTTGTTTTGGAAAAGTCAACCGAACATTGACTTATGAGTTAGAGGGCTCGGATTAGATTTTCGGTGATTTGGTTAGCTTCGGGAAGTAATTTGTGACTTAGGAGTGTGATCGGAATTGATTTTGGAGGTCCGGTTTAGAATTAGGCTTGAATTGGCGAAGTTAGTATTTTGGCGAGTTCCGATTGATAGGTGAGATTTTGATCCGAGGGTCGGAATGGAATTCCGAGAGTTGCTGTAGCTTCGAAATGTGATTTGTGATGTGTGTGCAAAATTTCAGGTCATTCGGACATCGTTTGGTTGGGTGTTGAAAGAATGTGAATTTCGGAAGAATTTAAAGAACTTAGGCTTGAATCCGATAAGAATTGATGATTTTAGTATTGTTTGGGTTGTGATGATTGAAACAAGTTTGGATAATGTTTTAAGACATGTTGGTGCTTTTGGTATAGGTCCCGGGGGCCTCGGGATGATTTCGGATGGCTAACGGGATGAAATTCAAGTTGAGTAAATGGCAGATTTTGCTGGTGTCTGGTATGCTCGCTTCTGCGGAAATGGACCGCAGAAGCGGTTCCGCAGAAGCGTAACCTTGGTCGCAAAAGCAGTTTGGAGCTGAGTTGGGTAGTTCCGCAGAAGCGAAACACATTTTGCTTAAGCGAGTCCGCAGAAGCGGACAGGCGGTCGCAGAAATGGGTTTGGCTTGGAGGTGAAATTCCGCATAAGCGGACAAAAACCGCAAAAGCGGTTACGCGGAAGCGGGCATGGGGACCGCAGAAGCGGAAACCCCTGATGCCAGAAGGGTTTATATTCATTTTTGATTCCGCGAGGCTTATGTTATTTCTACCATTTTTGAGCACGTTCGAGAGCTCTTGGATGGAATTGAGGGGAGATTTCGATTAGGGGTGATTGGAGGTAAGTTCCTTGGCTAAATACATGAGATTATGATAAATCTAACATGGAAATTGGTTGAAATTCTTCAAAAGGGGGTAAAGCTAGGGCTTGAAAATTTGTAATTTAAAAATGGAATTTGATGGGTCAAATGGAATCCAATTTTGGTAAATTTGATATGTATGGACTCGTGGAGAGACGAGGAATCCGGTGATGTGAATTTTGTAATCTTTCGAGAAGTGGGCCCGGGGATCGAGTTTTGCTAGTTTCGAGGTTCTTGATATTTTTTAATTGTTTTCGATTGGGTATTGCTCCCTTAGCATATTGTGATGTATTTGCTCTGATTTTGGTTAGATACGACGCGCGTGGAGGCTGGTTTGAGGGGCAAAGGCGTTGCGGGCTAGAGATTTCACCGGTTTGAGGTTAGTAATGCTTGTAAATGATATCCTGAGGGTTTGAAACCCCGGATTGCACGTCGTAGTGCTATATTGAGGCGAGGCACGCATTCTATGACGAGTGCAAGGTTGTTTGCTATTGGGGATCGTGACTTGGTCAATCCCGAGGGATATTTCTTCTATATTGGTGATTGAGACACATACTATATTGATGCTAATTGGGCTTATTGCCATGTGTGGGGCCTTGTGCCGACCTGTAGAACCCTCTGGGGATTGATATTACCGTTTTAGCATATTTTGCATGTCATTTGGTTTCAGTCCAAGGTTTTAAATACTGTTTTGCAAACTCAGCCATATTCCTAAGTTTTGAAAACTCAAATGATATTTTAAAATGATAATTCGGGCTGAGAACTACTGTTTTATAAATGCCCAAGCGGCTTATGATGATTTCTGGACTGAGCATGGATCGGGCTACGCGCCACAGCAGTGATTTTGAAACAGTGGTAACAACGACACTGTAAGATGTGACTTGAAACAGTGGTAACAATGACACTGTATGATGTAAATTGGTTAGGTAGCAATGACTGACTGGTCAGGTAACAATGACTGACCAGGACTTAATTGATGCCACGAGATAGCTTGATATTGTGCTTGGGCTGTAGGAGCCCCTCCAGAGTCTGTACACACCCCTAGTGAGCTCCGTCGACGATAAATAAATATGGATGGCTCGGGCTGCACGACGCAGTGGGTACTGGAATGTACCATCATATGCATTGCATTGCATTCATGCATTTGTTCATTATTTGTTGTTTGTGATATTTCTTGAGATGCAGGTACTGGTTTAGCCGGTAACGGGTTTGAGCTGGTTGAGGATTTTGCTATTGTAGCCAAGCAAGGTGACCTCCAGCGTTCGCGGCACCAGATTTCTTCTTTTGATTCTAAATTTTTAATCCATGTATTACAAGCCTTGTAGTTGACTTAAAAATTCTTCTAGATGCTCGTGACTTGTGATACCCCGGTCGGGCTGTATCGGGATGGTTCCCTGTATTATTATTTTTCTTCCACACAAATGATAAATTTTACTAATGTTTTAGACTTATTTATGCTAAGTAATTATTAAAGAGGTATTGATGTCTGTTGGCTGGCCTTGTCTTCACGAGAGGCGCTATCACGACTGGGTTTGTGAGTTGGGTCGTGACACGGTTCTGCAGAAGTGGGTAAGGGGTCGCAAAAGCGGTCGGGCATGGGCTAGGGAAATTTCGCATAAGCGGAAGATGGACACTTCAAGGGGTATGCAGGAGCAGACATTTTACCGCAGAAGCAGAGTTTGAGTCGCATAAGCAAAGATTTGGTTTTCAAGTGAGAACCGCATAAGTGGATTTTTGGCCGCAGAAGCGGTCCCTCATAAGCGGAAGCGGGACCGCAGAAGCGAAAGTCACTATGGACAGAAGGGTTTTAAATGTTATATTTCATCCGTGAGCAAGAGGTAGTTTCCACCATTTTTGAGCGACTTGGAGAGCTTTGGGCGAGAATTTTCAAGGGTTTTGACTGAGAATCGATTGGAGGTATGTTCCTTGGCCTAATTATTCAAGTTTATGGTAGAATTAGCATGTAAATTGGTGGAAATTCATCAAAATGGGATAAGTTAGGGCTTGAGGAATTATAAGTTAAAAATGGAATTTGGAGGGTCAAATGGACTCCGATTTTGGTGAATTTGATATGTATTGACTCGTGGTGAGACGAGGAATCCGGTAATGTGAGTTTTGTAATTTTTCGAGAAGTGGACCCGGGGCTCGAGTTTTGCTAGTTTCGAGGTTCTTGATATTTTTCAATTGTTTTCTATTGGGTATTGCTCCCTTAGCATATTGTGATGTATTCGCTCTGATTTTGGTTAGATACGACGCGCGTGGAGGCCGGTTTGAGGGGAAAAGGCATCGCGGGCTAGAGATTTCACTGTTTTGAGGTTAGTAATGCTTGTAAATGATATCCCGAGGGTTTGAAACCCCGGATTGCACGTCGTGGTGCTATATTGAGGCAAGACACACATTCTATGACGAGTGCGGGGTCGTTTGCTATTGGGATCGTGACTTGGTCAATCCCGAGTGATATTTCTTCTATATTGGTGATTGAGACACATACTATATTGATGCTAATTGGGCTTATTGCCATGTGTGGGGCCTTGTGCCGACCTGTAGAACCCTTCGGGGATTGATATTACTATTTTAGCATATTTTGCATGCCATTTGGTTTCAGTCCAAGGTTTTAAATACTGTTTTGCAAACTTAGCCATATTCCTAAGTTTTGAAAACTCAAATGATATTTTCAAATGATAATTCGGGCTAAGAACTACTGTTTTATAAATGCCCAAGGGGCTTATGATGAATTCTGGACTGAGCATGGATCAGGCTGCGCGCCACAACAGTGATTTTGAAACAGTAGTAAAAATGACACTGTAAGATGTGACTTGAAACAGTGGTAACAATGACACTGTATGATGTAAATTGGTCAGGTAACAATGACTGACCGGTCAGGTAACAATGTCTGACCAGGACTTAATTGATGCCACGAGATGGCTTGATATTGTGCTTGGGCTGTAGGAGCCCCTCCGGAGTCTGTACACACCCCCAGTGAGCGCCGTCGATGATAAATAAATATGGATGGTTCGGGCTGCACGCCGCAGTGGGTACTGGAATGTACCATCATATGCATTGCATTGCATTCATGCATTTGTTCGTTATTTGTTGTTTGTGATATTTCTTGAGATATCTATCTGCTGTTATGGTATTATCTGATCACTTCTAAAGAGGATAACTTTCAGACACTGGTAACAATGACACTGTATTATGCGTTTGGTCAGGAAACAACGACTGGCCAGGAATAACACCGTGCGGTCAGGTAACAATGGCTGACCATGAACGAGAATAAGGCCCGAGGGGCGAGGTTCTGTGTATAGCGGCACTAATTGTTTGAGATTATTTTTGCAACTGTTGAAAAGATCATTTTCAAAAGAGGTTTAAACTGAGCCAAGATATTTTCAAATATTTCACAGTTTCACTGATTTGTAAAGGAGTTTTACACTGTTTCTATACAGCATGATGATCTGTTATACGTGTTTTCTTGCTACTCAGTTATTATTTACTTTTATTACTCACTGAGTTGGAGTACTCACTTTACTCCCTGCACCTCGAGTGCAGATGGAGGTACTGGTTTACCCGGTAACGGGTTTGAGCTGGTTGAGGATTTTGCTATTGTAGCCAAGTCGCGGCACCAGATTTCTTCTTTTGATTCTAAATTTTTAATCCATGTATTACAGGCCTTGTAATTGACTTAAAAATTCTTCTAGATGCCCGTGACTTGTGATACCTAGTCGGGCTGTATCGGGATGGTTCCCTGTTTTATTGTTTTTCTTCCATACAAATGATAAATTTTACTAATGTTTTAGACTTATTTATGCTAAGTAAGTATTAAAGAGGTATTGATGTCTATTGGCTGGCCTTGTCTTTACGAGAGGCACCATCACGATCGGGTTTGGGAGTTGGGTCGTGACACGGTTCCGCAGAAGCGGGTAAGGGGTCACAGAAGCGGTCAGGCATGGGCTAGGAAAATTCCTCATAAGCGGAAGATGGACACTTCAACAGGTACGCAGGAGCAAACATTTTACCACAGAAGCGGTTTTGAGAGAACCGCAGAAGCGGAGTTTGAGTTGCATAAGCAAAGATTTGGTTTTCAAGTGAGAACCGCATAAGCAGATTTTTGGCCGCAGAAGCGGTCCCTCATAAGAGGAAGCAGGACCGTAGAAGCGAAAGTCACTATGGACAGAAGGGTTTTAAATGTTATATTTCATCCGCGAGCAAGAGGTAGTTTCCACCATTTTTGAGTGACTTGGAGAGCTTTGGGCAAGAATTTTCAAGGGTTTTGACTGAGAATCGATTGGAGGTAAGTTCCTTGGCCTAATTATTCAAGTTTATGGTAGAATTAGCATGTAAATTGGTGGAAATTCATCAAAATGGGGTAAGTTAGAGCTTGAGGAATTATAAGTTAAAAATAGAATTTGGAGGGACAAATGGACTCTGATTTTGGTAAATTTGATATGTATAGACTCGTGGCAAAACGAGGAATCCGGTAATGTGAGTTTTGTAATTTTCTGAGAAGTGGGCTCGAGGCTCGGGTTTTGCTAGTTTTGAGATTTTCTCCATATTTTGATTGTTTTCGATTGGGTATTGTTCCCTTGGCATAGTGTGATGCATTCGCTCTGCTTTTGGTTAGATTCGACGTGCGTGGAGACCGGTTTGAGGGGCAAAGGCGTCGCGGGCTAGAGATTTTGCCGGCTCGAGGTGAGTAATGATTGTAAATGATATCCTGAGGGTTTGAAACCCCAGATTTTCACACTGTAGTGCTATATTGAGGTGACTTGCACGCCGGATAGCGAGCGTGGGGTAGAGAACCGTTAGGGATTATGACTTGGTCCATCCCGGTTGTTAATTTTACCGCGTATTTGACTATGACGTGTTGTTTTTCACTATGAATTGGGCTTATTGCCATATTTGGGGCTTATTGCCGACTGTTTGAACTCCTTGTGAGCTATCATCATTATTTTCCTCACTATTTGAAATATTATTTGAATTCAGTCCATTTGAATTACACTGTTTCATGAACTTAGCTATATTTTTACTCAACCTTGAGTTTTAACTGATATTTGAACTATTGTTTGAGCTGAGCATTTTCGTTTTCATTGATACCCGAGGGGCTTAGGATTATTTTTGGACTGATTGAGGCCGAGGGCCATGATTGAGGATCTGATGAGTGATGTGAGGAGGCTTTCAGGCCTCGAGTGATGTAAGGAGGCTTTCGGGCCTCGAGTGATGTGAGGAGGCTTTCAGGCCTCGAGTGATGTGAGGAGGCTTTCAGGCCTCGAGTGATGTGAGGAGGCTTTCAGGCCTCGAGTGATATGTGAGGAGGCTTTCAGACCTCGAGTGATATGTGAGGAGGCTTTTAGGCCTAGAGTGATATGTGAGGAGGCTTTCAGGCCTCGAGCGATATGTGAGGAGGCTTTCACGCCTCGAGTGTTTTGTGAGAAGGCTTTCAGGCCTTATGTTGATATGTATAGACTTTCAGACCTTATGATGATATAGCGCTTGGGCTGTAGGAGCCCCTCCGGAGTCTGCACACCCACAGTTAGCGCGGGTACCCTGATGTGAGTTAGGAGTGAGCCTGAGGGGCTGATATGAGTTGGGAGTGAGCCCGAGGGGCTGATGTGAGTTGGGAGTGAGCCCGAGGGGCTGAAGTGGTACCATGTGATTGAGACTGAGCCCGAGGGGCTGATACTATTCTGAGCGGTTGATATTGAGCCCGAGGGGCTGGTACTGTTTTGAGCTGTGCCAGAGGAGCGAACTTTTATGTGCTCATCTTACATACTTATTTGCATTTTTACCTGTTATACTGTGGTATTTGTGCCCGAGGGCTGTGCTAATCAGCACTAACTATATTTAAACAATTTTTGTAATTATTGAAAAGACCATTTTCAAAAGAGATTTGAACTGAGCCGAAACATTTCTTAAGAGTTCATTGATTTCACCGTTTTCTCGAAAATTATACCCGGCTTCTGTATAGCCTATTGGTTTCTTTACGTGATTTCTTGCTGCTCAGTTATTATTTACTTTTATTACTCATTGAGTTGGAGTACTCACTTTACTCCCTGCACCTCGCGTGCAGTTGCAGGTATTGTTCACCCGGAAGCGGGTTAATAGCTGATTGAAAGTATTACTATTGTAGCTGAGCAAGGTGACCGCCAGCATTCGCGGCACCGGACTTCGTCTTTTGATTCCAGATTTTATTTTATATATTATTGACCCTGTAGCTATGTTCAGACTTCTTTAGATGCTCATGACTTGTGACACCCTGATCGGGTTGTGTTGGGTTGTCAATATCGGTTATTATTGTTGTTAAGTTGTATTTATCCATTCATGTATGTTTAATAATTGTTGAAGAGACAAATTGGGGTTAGTTGGCTGGCCTTGTCTTCACGAGAGGCACCATCACGATCGGGTTTGGAAATTGGGTCGTGACATATATTTAGTAATTAAGTTTATAAATTATAATTAAATCAAAAGTTAAACAATGAAAGTAATAATTTAGTGTAAGTGGTATATACATGTAAAATCCCAATAAATAAGCATGCATCCATTGGGCTAGCCTATTTAATTGGGCTACTAATAATGAGCCCATTTCATTAAGCCCCAGATGCTATCTTCCTAGAGGCCCGGTTTGGTGCCATGTGTCAAATGACGTGGAACGCCAAGTCAAATGGAAGAGTCAATGGGATCATGACACGTGTCAAAATGACAAGGCATGCCGAGTCAAATTAAAAGGCGAATGAAGTCGCGCCACATGTGCAAGTGACATGTTCTGGCTAATCAAATGTGGCCTTGTCACACTTTAATTTGATTAGTCGGAAAGAGTTTGTTCTTATCATAACTCCTCCTCCCACAACTATAAATAGAAGTCTTCATAACTCAGAAAAGACATCAGAAGTTATAATAAGAAGCAAGAAAGAGCTCGTGGATCAAACACTGCAAATTCCTTCACAAGTTTCAACCTTCAAACAATCAAGTTCAAGTTCAAGCTCAAGAACAAAGAAAAAATCAAGTTTAAGCTCAATAACGAAGAACAAATCAAGTTTAAGCTCAAGAATGAAGAACAAATCAAGTTCAAGCTCAAGAACGAAGAACAAATCAAGTTCAAGCTCAAGAACAATGAACAAATCAAGTTTAAGCTCAATAATGAAGAGCAAATCAAAGTTCAAGATCATCGTTCGTGACAACAAATATAGATTCAAGATCAAGCTCAAAGGCCCTTGAATTTATTTACTATTGGAAAGTAGAATCAGAGGATTCATAGAGATTGTAACATTCAAATATTTGATATAAAATACAACGATTGTTGCAATATTTTTTGGTCTCGATTATTTTCTCGATGCAAGTTTATTGTCTACAAATTATGGCACTCCCAGTGGGACAATCTCTACCTCTCATCTCACTTTTCAATCACCAAAGTTCAAGAACATCGAAATGGCTTCACAAAAAATCAGCTCCAGATCAACTTCCATTAAGGTTGTGAATTCCAAGTTCTATGCTGATGTGGGAAGCATACTCGATGATATCTTTGAAAGCCTTGAGCTAGTTACAAGGAGCAAAGCAAGGTTTTTAGGACAATAAGCACTCCATGTGTCATCCGTATCAACCCCTATTTTGGGATCTTAATCCTCAAAAGGAGTGAGATCTAATATAAGCACGACCCAAAAAAGGAACGAAGTCGCCAAAAGGATTGAAAAGGTTCTTGCCCAACTTAGTTTATCTAAGTCCAAGAAACCCTTCATGCAAGCCGATGATGATGACTTCAGCACTGGATCTACTCTTGCCTCCAATAATGCAACCTCTGAGCTATATTTCAATAATGATCTATATCATTCTTCATCCTCTACGTCGATCATGCAAGCAATGGTTATTCACTAAAACATTATGCATATACAGCTAGGAAGTACATCGTAGCTAAACATGAAAATTTCAGTGGCTAAACACTTTAGCCATAATAATTTCTTTCGTAGCATCCGTAGCTAGAAGTAGCGTAACTAAAAGTTAGCTACAAACTATAACATTTCGTGGCTAAGGATTAGTATTTATTGCTACGAGAATTTTTGTGATGTAGCTATATTAATAAAATATTTTGCCACGAAGAATATATATGTGACAACCCAAAGGATTATCATCGGAGTTCTCCCTTATTCTGCGCTTCTGAGGACTTTAAAACCTCACTTATAGTTGCCTCAATTTACGTGCGCAGTCCAGGCGCATAGCCGGAAAGCTTTTATGTTGAAATATGTTAAATCTGTGAAAAATATGAAGAATTTTGATATTAATATGATTAAAGTTGACTTCGATCAATATTTTTGATATACGGACCCGAACCCATGATTTGACGGTCCCGGAAGGTCCGTAGAAAAATATGGGACTCGGTGTGCCCGAAGTCAAAATCCGAGGTCTAGAACCCGAGTAAAAGAATTTTTCTGTTAAATTATTTTTCTAAAATTGTTAAGGAAAATGGAAATGAAAATTGATTAAAAGACTATGGTATCAGGCTCGTATTTTTGTTCCGACGCCTGGTACAAGTCTTATATATTGTTTAAGTGCTTTCTGTGAAGTTTGGTCGAAATCGGTCGTCGTTTGACGTATTTCAGACTATGAGTTCCAAGTTTGAAAGTTTATGAAGTTTAGAAGAAAAATCATGAGTTTTGAGGCTTGATTCAATGATTTTGATGTTATTTTGGTGGTTTGATCGCTCGAGTAAGTTCGTAGGGTATTTTTGAGTTAGTGTGTGTGTTTGGTTTGGAGCCCCGAGGGCTCGTGAGTGAATTGGAGGTGGTTCGGGGTGTTTTTACACTTAGGAAAGGATCAGATTTTGCTGCATTTTTACACAGACAATTTGTTCTTCGCGAACGCGGCCACCGCCTCACGTTCGTAGTGCTTTGATGTTCCTCTCCTTCGCGTTCGCGTCATCCCAATCGCGATCGCGTAAGCCAAGTTCAAGGCCCCCAGAGGTTCCTTCTTTGCGTTCGCATCCTTCATCTCACGAATGCGTAAGTTAACCAGTTTACTCAATGCGTTCGCGTGGGTCTACCCGTGTTCGCGTAGTTACAAACCCCCCTTCACCGCGTTTGCGATTCCCCCTATCGCATTCGCGTATAATAGTCCCTGGACCCCCCAGCATTTCTTCTACGCATTCGCGTATAATAGTCCCTGGACCCCCCAGCATTTCTTCTACGCATTCGCGTTCCCTTTCACGCGTTAGCGATGTATTTCCCAGTTTACCCTTCGCGAACGCGGCCCCTTTCCTGCGACACGAAGGCTATTTTGCCCAGCGAATTTTTAAGTCAAAAATAGAACCAGCGACGGGAAAAACATAACCCTTCACTAGCTCTTCCTTCTCCAAAGTCCTAGGGCAAATTTTAGAGAATTTCTTCATCAAAACTTCTCGGGTAAGCATTGTTTAACTTATTTTCTTAAATTTCCTTCATTAACTACTGAAATCCTAGCCGTAAATCATGAAATCAAGGAAGAAATTAGGGGTTTTGGGTAGAGTTAGGATTTTGGGAATTTTGGGTGATTCAACCTTAATTTGGGGTCGAATCTTAAAACAAATTATATATTTGAACTCGTGGGGTTATGGGTGACTAGGTTTTGGTCTGAGCCTCGTGTTTGGACCATGTAGCCCCAATGTCGAATTTTGGTATTTTTGGAAGAATGCTAGAAAACTCATTTCTAGGCTATGGGATTATGTTGTTTAGCCTTTATTGATGCTATTGAATTAATTACACCTAGATATCATTGTTTCAGAGTCGGATTGTAGAGGAAAGGCGGTAATTGAGGATTGATTGCTATTCTTTGGACCGAGGTAAGTGTTTGATCTAACTTTGGCTTGAGGGAATAGGATTAGAGTATTATTTATTGTTAAAGTCTAAATGATCGAGTACGGTGTATAGGCATGGTGATGAATATCTATACACCGGTGTCTAGTATGACCGTGGGTCTTTGTTGGTACTTGTTTTGGTATGCTTTGGGACTCTTCCAAGCTAATTAATGATTTTATACATAATGTGAAAAGTTTGAGGATTAATTATGAATTGTAAATTCTTTGGATTGTTGGCTCAAACGATAAAATACTATCGAGTAGGAAATGAAAGAATTGGAAAGGGATGTGATTATCTCCCTTGCCGGGATGTGTAAGTTGTTGTTATTGCTCCCTTGCCGGGATTTGGATGTTTAATTGTGTTCTTCGCTTGCCGCGGCATTTCTTGTTATTATTTACTTCCCTCGCCCATTTGGTTGTGATTGCTGTTTGGGTGAGGAAGTGTGATTATGCACGAAGGGTCATTCCGTGCTATTGTTGATTATATTATGCACGAAGGGTCATTCCGTGCCATTGTTGATTATATTATGTACGAAGGATCATTCTATGCCATTGTTTGATTATATTCGCATGAAGGGACATTCCGTTCTATTGTTGATTATATTATGCACGAAGGGTCATTCCGTGCCGTTGTTGATTATATTTGCACGAAGGATCATTCCATGCCATGAAATGAGAGTTATGTGAGGAAACACGAAGGGTGATGCCATGCATTTTTATTTGATTGCTTTGGGTGAGGATGAGAGTAAAAGCACGAAGGTTGATGCTGTGTAACTGTGGGATTGCTTGTTTCTGTTAATTATTGTTGTGCCCTGTTTCTTATTTAAGTTGATGACTTTTATATCCGGATTGTACTTCCCCATAGCATGCTCCCCTCCTTTTAACTGTTTAGTTTTGGTATTCCTTCCTTTTATTGCACACACACACATATATATATATATATATATATATATAGAGAGAACTGTACAGGTTGATTTGGTAGTCCTATCTAGCCTCGTCACTACTTCACCGGGGTTAGGCCAGGCACTTACCAGCACATAGGGTCGGTTGTGCTGATGCTACACTTCTGTTCTTTTTGTACAGATCACGGTACTGGAGCAGCTTTTGGACCACAACAGTAGCACGTTGAGTGGGAGCTGACTTCAGTCTAGGGACTACGAGGTAGCCTAGCTGGCGTTCGCAGGCCGGAGTCCGTTTCCATAATTTCTATTTGTTTTCATTGTACCGAGACAGACACGATGTATTTTTTTTCTATTCAGACTTGTTTGTAGCATTCCTTAGTAGTCCGTGAGATAGCGACTCCAGTTCTTGGGTAGTGAAATATTTAACTTCCGCATTGTTGGTTTCCAGTTAGCTTATGTTTTAAAAGACTTCTGCATTTAATTAAAACTTGTTATTTCATTATTGTCGTGTTGTTATCCGGAGATGTTTAAATGCTTGGCTTGACTAGCTCCGACATTAGGCACCACCACGATTCCCGATGGTAGGAAATCCGGGTCGTTACAAGTTGGTATCAGAGCTCTAGGTTACATAAGTCTCGCTACTCACGGACAAACTTGGTCGAGTCTGAAGGATCGGTACGGAGACGTCTCTATTTATCCCCTAGAGGCTATGGAGATAGGAAAAGTTTCACTTATGTTCTTTCTTGTCGTGAGATTCTGTTTCTCAAATACTGATTTCCTTTCTACTCTGTTCTTTCACAGATGGCAAGAACACGTGCTTTCTCTTCTACCGCGCAGCAGCCCGAGCCCCCAGCAGCAGCTCCTGCGAGGGGCAAAGGCTGAGGCCATGCCAGAGGCCAAGGCAGGGGCAGAGCTCAGCCCCGGGCAGCAGTCCCAGAGGTGGAGCCTCATATTGACTATGATGAGGAGGTTCCAGCTCCAGCAGCTCCAGTGGGCCCAGCTCAGGTCCCAGGAGGGGTCATGGTCACCCCAGATCTTCAGGATGCTCTAGTCAGATTGGCAGGCTTTATGGGGAGTGTCACTAGAGCGGGTTTGCTGCCAGTAGCACCAGCAACTTCTCAGGCTAGAGGAGGGTTTCAGACTCCTGCTACATGTACTCCAGAGCAGGTAGCTCCCCAGGCTCATGTCCCAATGGTTCAGCCAGCTGTGGCAGCTCAGCCAGGTATTACAGCTCAGGCCGGCAATGGAGCGGCTATGTCTTCGGATGCTTTGTGGAGACTTGATCGGTTCTCCAAGCTCTTCACCACCACATTCAGTGGTGCTTCATCAAAGGATCCACAGGATTTCCTATTCAGTTGTCATGAGATCCTTCGGACCAAGGGGAGAGTGGAGACCAATGGGGTCGATTTTGCCGCTTTTTGGCTTGCAGGATCCGCCAAGACTTGGTGGAGGGATTTTTGCCTATCTAAACCAGCAGGGTCTCCAGCTTTGACATGGGATCAGTTCGTGGAGTTATTTTTGGAGAAGTTTCTCCCAG
This sequence comes from Nicotiana glauca, assembly GCA_026770625.1. Lineage (NCBI taxonomy): Eukaryota > Viridiplantae > Streptophyta > Magnoliopsida > Solanales > Solanaceae > Nicotiana > Nicotiana glauca. The sequence continues at coordinate 18,162 of MU776750.1, forward strand.
TCATTCAGCGGGAGGCACTTCGCAGGCAGTTTGAGCGCCACCAGCAGGGCTCCATGACAGTTACACAATATGAGACTCAATTTGTTGACTTGGCACGCCATGCTATTGTGATACTCCCCACAGAGCGAGAGAGGGTCCGGAGATTTATTGATGGACTGATTCAGCCGATTCGTCTCCAGATGGCTATGGGAGTTGGTAGTGATATTTTCTTTCAGGAGGCAGCCAATGCGGCCCGCAGAGTTGAGATGGCCCTCACGTGGGGAGGTGGTCAGATGTCGGATAAGAGGCCTCGTCATTCTGGTAGGTTCAGTGGTACCTCGTCTGGAGTTAGGGATTCCTATGGTAGAGGTCGTTCGCCGAGGCCCTTTCAGTCATCGCTCCAGGTTTCTCATGGTACTCCAGGCAGCGGTGGTTCTCAGCAGTACTATTCAGATCAGCAGCCTATCAGTGCACCCCCACTTCAGAGCTTTAGGGGAGGACATTCAGGTCGACAGGGCCAACAGTCGCAGCAGTCGAGGTCTTTTTATGGTTGTAGTGACCCCAGTCACATTGTCAAGTTTTGCCCTCGAGCCTCGGGCAGCTCTCAGCAGCAGGGTCTTCGCCCCATGATTCAGGCATCAGGAGATCCACAGCTCTCCCAGCTTGCTAGAGGCGGGGGTAGGGATCATAGAGGTGGAGGTAGAGACCGTAGGGGTGGAGCTCGGACCAGCAGAGGTAGAGGTCAGCCAGTATTCGATCATCCCAGGGACATGGTTTAGGGAGGTGGGGCCAGCCCCGGTGTTATGCTTTGCTAGCCAGGCCAGAGGCTGAGTATTTTGATGCTGTTATTACAGGTACTATTCTGGTCTGTGATAGGGATGCTTCAGTGCTATTTGACCCTGGGTCTACGTATTCATATGTATTGTCTTATTTTGCACCCTACTTGGCTATGCCTAGTGATGCCTTGGGTGTCCCTGTTTATGTATCTACACCAGTGGGTGATTCTATAGTGATCGACCGAGTTCATCATTCCTGTGTAGTCGTATTTGAGGGTCTTGAGACCCGTGTTGATTTATTACTTCTAGACATGGTGGATTTAGATGTTATATTGGGGATGGATTGGTTGTCCCCGTATCATGCTATCTTGGATTGTCACGCCAAGACCGTGACCTTGGCTTTGCCAGATTTGCCCCGATTGGAGTGGAGAGAGACCCCAGGTCAGGCCACCCGCAGTGTGATTTCATATGTTAAGGCTCGTAGCATGGTCGAGAAGGGGTATTTAGCTTATTTGGCATATGTTCGTGATTCCAACACAGAGGTTCCTTCTATTGACTCTGTTCCTATTGTTTGGGAGTTCCTAGAGGTTTTCCCTTCAGACCTGCCAGGTATGCCGCCCGACAGGGATATTGATTTCTGTATTGATCTGGCCCCGGGCACGCAGCCCATTTCTATTCTGCCGTATAGCATGGCCCCGTAAGAGTTAAAGGAGTTAAAGGACCAATTGCAGGATTTGCTAGAAAAGGGTTTTATCAGGCCTAGTGTTTCCCCTTTGGGTGCGCCGGTGTTATTTGTGAAGAAAAAGGATGGAACGATGAGGATGTGCATTGATTACCAGTAATTGAACAAGGTGACGATAAAGAACAAGTATCCACTGCCGAGGATTGATGAATTGTTTGACCAGCTTCAGGGTGCGAAGGTGTTTTCAAAGTTAGAATTGAGATCTGGCTACCATCAGCTGAGGATTAGGGCATCTGATGTCCCTAAGATAGCATTTCGCACTCGGTATGGGCATTATGAGTTTTTGGTAATGTCATTCGAGTTGACCAATGCCCCAGCAGCATTTATGGAGTTGATGAATCGAGTATTCAGGCCTTATCTAGACTTGTTTGTGATAGTCTTTATTGATGATATTCTGGTGTACTCCCGCAACCATGAGGAGGACGAGCAGCACCTCAGAGTGGTTCTTCAGACTCTGAAGGATAGTCAGTTATATGCTAAGTTCTCGACGTGCGAGTTTTGGTTGAGTTCGGTTGCATTTCTGGGTCATGTTGTATCAGCAGAGGGTATTCAGGTGGACCCAAAGAAGATTGAGGCAGTCAAGAATTGGCCTCGACCAACTTCAGCGACTGAGATTCAGAGTTTCTTGGGGTTAGTAGGTTATTACCGCCGGTTTGTGGAGGGGTTTTAATCTATAGTAGCCCCGATGACCAGGTTGACCCAGAAGGGTGCCCAGTTCAGGTGGTCATGAGTGCGAGGAGAGCTTTCAGAAGCTCAAGACAACTCTGACTACGACACCGATATTGGTTTTGCCCATAGGCTCAGGGCCTTATACAGTTTATTTTGATGCTTCCCGTATTGGGCTTGGTGCAGTATTGATACAGGACGGCAGAGTCATAGCTTATGCTTCGAGGCAATTGAAGATCCACGAGAAGAACTATCCGGTCCATGATTTAGAGTTGGCAGCCATTGTTCATGCTTTGAAGATTTGGAGGCATTATCTATATGGTGTGATGTGTGAGGTGTACAAGGATCACAAGAGCCTTCAGTACTTGGTCAAACAAAAGGATTTGAATTTGAGGTAGAGAAGGTGGTTGGAGTTGTTGAAATATTATGATGTTACAAATTTTTACCAACCGGGGAGAGCCAATATGGTGGCCGATGCATTGAGTAGGAAGTTCGCCAGCATGGGTAGTCTTGCTTATGTTCCGTTCAGCCAGAGACTGTTTGCTTTGGTTATTCAGGCGTTGGCTAATCGGCTTGTGAGGTTGGACATTTCTGAGCCTAGCAGAGTGTTAGCTTGCACGGTCGCTCATTCTTCATTATTTGGAGCGTATCCGTGATCGGCAGTTTGATGATCCCCATTTGTGTATCCTGAGAGACGTGCAGCGTGGAGGTGCCACAAAGGTGACTTTAGATGATGATGTGTTTTGAGATTGCAGGGGTGAGTTTGTGTGCCCAATGTTGATGAGATCCGAGAGCTGATCTTAGCGGAGGCCCATATTTCACGGTATTCTATTCACGCGGGCGCCGCGAAGATGTACCAGGACTTGCGGCAGCATTATTGGTGGCATAGGATGAAGAAAGATATTATTGCATATGTGGCTAGGTGTTTGAATTGTCAGCAGGTCAAGTATGAGCATCAGAGGCCTGGTGGTTTGTTTCAGAGTTTGAGCTTCCCGAGTGGAAGTGGGAGAGGATTACTATGGATTTCGTTACTGGACTTCCGGTGACGCGGAAGAAGTTTGATGTTATTTGGGTCATTGTTAATAGGCTGACGAAGTCAGCGCATTTTATTCCTGTTGCAACCACCTATTCATCGGAGAGGTTAGTTGAGATCTACATTCGGGAGATTTTTCGCCTTCATGGGTGCCGGCATCTATCATTTTAGATCGGGGTACGCAGTTTACCTCGCGCTTTTGGAGAGCAGTTCAGCAGGCGTTATGCACCCAGGTACAGTTGAGCACAGCATTCCATCCTCAGACGGACGGTCAGTCCGAGAGGACTATTTAGATATTGGAGGATATGCTTCGAGCCTGTGTCATTGATTTTGGAGGCTCGTGGGACCAGTTTTTGCCTTTAGCAGAGTTTGCCTACAACAACAACTACCAGTCCAACATTCAGATGGCTCCATATGAGGCATTGTATGGTAGGCGATGTCAGTCTCCAGTCGGATGGTTTGAGCCGGGAGAGGCTCGGTTATTGGGTATAGATTTAGTCCAGGAGGCCTTGGATAAGGTCAAGATCATTCAGGACAGGCTTCGTTCGGTTCAGTCGTGGCAAAGGGGTTATGCAGATCTTAAGGTTCGAGATGTAGCTTTCATGGTTGGTGAGCGAGTATTTCTCCATGTATCGCCTATGAAGGGCGTGATGAGATTTGGGAAGAAGGGCAAGCTTAGCCCTAGGTTCATTGGCCCATTTGAGATTCTTGATCGTGTAGGAGAGGTGGCTTACAGGCTTGCCTTGCCACCTAGCCTACCAGCCATGCATCCAGTGTATCATGTGTCTATGCTTCGGAGGTATCATGGCGATCCTACCCACGTGTTAGATTTCAGCACTGTCCAGTTGGACAAGGATCTATCCTACGAGGAGGAGCCGGTAGCCNAATATGCGGAGCTGTTACCCTCATCTATTTCCTAACTCAGGTACTTCTTTCTTTTGTCCGTTCGAGGAAGACTAATTGTTTTAGAGGTGGAGAATGTGACGACCCAAAGGGTCATCACCAGATTTCTCCCTTATTCCGTGTTTCCAAGGACTTTAAAACCTCAGTTATAATTGCCACGATTTGCGTGCGCAGTCCAGGCGCGTAGCCGAAAAGCTTTTATGTTGAAATATGTGAAAAATTTGAATAATTTTGATATTAATATGATTAAGTTGACATCCATCAAAATTTTTGGTAAATGGACCCGGACCCGTGATTTGACGGTCCCGGAAGGTCCATAGAAAAATATGGGACTCGGTGTACCCGAAGTCGAAATTCGAGGTCTAGAACCCGAGTAAAAGAATTTTTCTGTTAAATTATTTTTCTAAAATTGTTAAGGAAAATGGAAATGAAAATTGATTAAAAGACTATGGTATCGGGCTCGTATTTTGGTTCTGACGCTTGGTACAAGTTTTATATATTGTTTAAGCGCTTTTTGTGAAGTTTGGTCGAAATCGGATATCGTTTGACGTGTTTCGGACTATGAGTTCCAAGTTTGAAAGTTTATGAAGTTTAGAAGAAAAGTCATGAGTTTTGAGGCTTGATTCAATGATTTTGATGTTATTTTGGTGGTTTGATCGCTCGAGTAAGTTCGTAGGGTGTTTTTGAGTTAGTGTGTGTGTTTGGTTTTGAGCCCCGAGGGCTCAGGAGTGAATTGGAGGTGGTTCGGGGTGTTTTTACACTTAGGAAAGGATCAGATTTTTGCTGCATTTTTACACAGACAATTTGTTCTTCGCGAACGCGGCCACCGCCTCGCGTTCGCAATGCTTTGATGTTCCTCTCCTTCGCGTTCGCGTCATCCCAATCGCGATCGCGTAAGCCAAGTTCAAGGCCCCCATAGGTTCCTTCTTCGCGTTCTCATCCTTCATCTCACGAACGCGTAAGTTAACCAGTCTACTCAACGCGTTCGCGTGGGTCTACCCGCGTTCGCGTAGTTACAAACCCCCCTTCACCGCGTTCGCGATTCCCTCTATCGCATTCGCGTATAATAGTCCCTGGACCCCCAGCATTTCTTCTACGCGTTCGCGATGTATTGCCCAGTTTACCCTTCGCGAACGCGGCCCTTTTCCCGCGAACGCGAAGGGCAATTTTGCCCAGTGAATTTTTAAGTCAAAAACAGAACCAGTGACGGGAAAAACATAACCCTTCACGAGCTCTTCCTTCTCCAAAGTCCTAGGGCGAATTTTAGAGCACTTCTTCATCACAACTTCTTGGGTAAGCATTGTTCAACTTGTTTTCTTCAATATCCTTCATTAACTACTGAAATCCTAGCGCTAAATCATGAAATCAAGGTAGAAATTAGGGGTTTTGGGTAGAGTTAGGGTTTTGGGAATTTTGGGTGATTCAACCACAATTTGGGGTCGAATCTTAAAACAAATTATATATTTGAACTCGTAGGGTTATGGGTGAATAGGTTTTGGTCCGAGCTATGTGTTTGGACCATGTGGGTCCGGTGTTGAATTTTGGTATTTTTGTAAGAATGCTAGAAAACTCATTTCTAGGCTATGGGATTATGTTGTTGAGCCTTAATTGTTGTTATTGAATTAATTATGCCTAGATATCATTGTTTCGGAGTCGGATTGTAGAGGAAAGGCGGTAATTGAGGATTGATTGCTATTCTTTGTCCCGAGGTAAGTGTTTGATATAACTTTGCCTTGAGGGAATAGGATTAGAGTATTGTTTATTGTTAATTGCTAAATGATCGAGTACAGTGTATAGGCATGGTGATGAGTATCTATACACTGGTGTCTAGTATGACCGTGGGTCTTTGTTTGTACTTGTTTTGGTATGCTTTGGGACTCTTCCAAGCTAATTAATAATTTTCTACATAATGTGAAAAGTTTGAGGATTAATTAACGATAAAATACTATCGAGTAGGAAATGAAAGAATTGAAAAGAGATGTGATTATCTCCCTTGCCAGGATGTATAAGTTGTTGTTATTGCTCCCTTGCCAGGATGTGGATGTTTAATTGTGTTCTTCCCTTGCCGGGACATTTCTTATTATTATTTATTTTCCTCGCCCGTTTGGTTGTAATTGCTGTTTGGGTGAGGAAGAGTGATTATGCACGAAGGGTCATTCCGTGCTATTGTTGATTATATTATGCACGAAGGGTCATTCCGTGCCATTGTTGATTATATTATGCACGAAGGGTCATTCCGTGCCATTGTTTGATTATATTCGCACGAAGGGACATTCCGTGCTATTGTTGATTATATTATGCACGAAGGGTCATTCCGAGCAGTTGTTGATTATATTTGCACGAAGGATCATTCCGTGCCATGAAATGAGAGTTATATGAGGAAAGCACGAAGGGTGATGCTGTGCATTTTTATTTGATTGCTTTGGGTGAGGATGAGAGTAAAAACACGAAGGTTGATACCGTGTAACTGTGGGATTTCTTGTTTCTGTTAATTATTGTTGTGCCCTGTTTCTTAGTTGATGACTTTTATATCTAGATTATACTCCCCCATAGCATGCTCCCCTCCCTTTTAACTGTTTAGTTTTGGTATTCCTTCCTTTTATTGCGCATATATATATAAAATTGTATAGATTGATTTGGTAGTCCTGTCTAGCCTCGTCACTAGTTCGCCGGGGTTAGGTTTGGTACTTACCAGCATATGGGGTCAGTTGTGCTGATGCTATGCACAGGTCACGGTACCAGAGTAGCTTTTGGACCACAGCAGTAGCACGTTGAGTGGGAGCTGACTTCAATCTAAGGACTACGAGGTAGCCTAGCTGGCGTTCGCAGACCGGAATCCTTTTTCATATTTTCTGTTTGTTTTCGTTGTACCGAGACAGACACGATGTATTTTTTTAAATTCAGACTTGTTTGTAGCATTCATTAGCAGTCCGTGAGATAGCGACTCCAGTTCTTGGGTAGTGAAATATTTAACTTCCGCATTGTTGGTTTCCAGTTAGTTATGTTTTAAAAGACTTTCGCATTTAACTAAAACTTATTATTTCATTATTGTCGTGTTGTTATCCGGAGATGTTTAAATGCTTGGCTTGCCTAGCTCTGACAGTAGGCGCCATCACGACTCCCGATGGTGAAAAATCGGGGTCGTGACAATATATTTATAACTAATAATTTTATTCTTTTGCCACGATAAATCAATTTTGTAGCTATCTTCTATACTTTAGCCACAAAGAGATATATTGTGGCAAATGATGTTATTTATCTAGTCACAAAATTTAATTATATATTTGTGCTCACATATTAGATTTGAATTATAGTATTTCTATTTAGCTACCAACCTATAATTTCATAGCTATAAATCATCAAAATATCCATGATTCGGTTTCTTAATATATTTTATTTGGTGACTATATTTTATTTTTATTTATGAAAAATTAATTTTTAGATATAATGAATTTTTTGTCCAATGCGTTGCTATTTTCCTTTTGTTATCTCACTAAATATTTTAAAAGTTTTTAAATATTCTGTACATCTTTGATCAAATCATAAAAACACACAGTAATAAATTTAAATATCACATTATTATACATATTGAAATCGAAATAATTTCAAAAAATAATTTTAAAATATACAATTGTCTATCTAAAAAAGAGTCTGGTTATTTAACTATAATCTATAAAATTTTGATCGGTTCCACATCAAAACAAAACTAAATTCTAAGTATTTGATCTAGGGATTGAAGATGTTGCCACCAGATGATCTTCTGCAGTGAAGGATGAAGTAATATCACTCTTTGCATCAAGATTGAATCCTTGATCTTCTTACATTCAATTGATTAAAATACACCCTGTAAATCAAAAGAAACATTAATGCAAAGATGCAAGTTTGATTCGTAAAAATGCTAGTAAAACATTAAAGAGAGAAAATTATGTGTACAAAATTCTTTTATAAAAACTTTTAGCTTATAACAAAAGGGAAAAATTCAAAGTAATAAGATAAGAAAACAAACCTGTATACTTTCTAAAAACTTTTGAAAGGATTTTCATCACATTTTTATTAAGTGTTTTCGACGAACTATTGCCCTTCCAACATCACATTATAATCTTCAGTGTTCCACTCAATATATATCACAATAGGACATAATATATTAAATTGTTAGAATATAAATCCAAAATTTCAACTTACAGAGAGCGAGAAATTCTAAGACATAGATACAAAGATATACCTGGAGTGAGAGAAAACATCGGGCTTCTAACCAGTGATGCCGTTGGTTTTCTTTGTTCACGTGAAGAGAGGAGGCATTATTTTAAAGAAAAAAATGGAAAAGGGGAGGAATGGGGTGGCGGCTGCGAAGGGAATACACAGGGAAATTGAAGCTTTTATTAGGTTTTAGAATTTTGATTTGGGCCAATTAGCCTTTATATTCCTTTTTTTAATTTTAATATATATATATATATATATATATATATATATATATATATATGTGTGTGTGTGTGTGTGTGTGTGTGTGTGTGTGTGTGTGTGCGCGCGCGCGCGCGCGCGCTTCTTTTTTATTTCTTAATACAAATACCATAAAAAGAGAAATTTAAGTAACAATAAATAAAAATAAGCAATAAGATTATCTATAAAAAATGCAAAAGATTAAATACATAATTTACACTAAGTAAAATAGAAAAATCAACTTGCATGAAATAAAGATATGTGACGACCCGGCCCGTCGTCATGTGAGTTACCGCCCCGTTTTTCCCCATATTATGTTGCTCTATGTTTCAATATCAGTATTGGAGTTGATCGGGTAGAATTGGATTGGTTTTAGTTGGAAAATGAGGCAGTTAGCCTCTTAGAGGGGAGCTTGTTTTGGAAAAGTCAACCGGAAGTTGACTATATAGTTAGAGGGCTCGGATGTAAATTCTGGTGATTTGGTTAGCTTCGGGGGATGATTTGTGACTTAGGAGTGCGATCAGAATTGAATTTGGAAGTCCGGTATAGAATTAGGCTTGAATTGGCATAGTTTGAATTTTGGCGAATTCCGGTTGATAGGCGAGATTTTGATCCGAGGGCCGAAATAGAATTCTGAGAGTTGCTGTAGCTTCGTTAGATGATTTTGTATGTGTGTGCAAAATTTCAGGTCATTCGGACGTCGTTTGGTCGGATTTTTGATAGAATGCGAGTTTCAGAAGTTTTGGTTGAACTTAGGCTTTGATTTGAGGAAATTTGATGTTAACTATAGTATTTTGACGGTTCGAGCAAGTTTGAGTAAGCTATTGGGTCACATCTGTGTTTTTGGTCGAGGTCCCGAGTGGCTCGGGGTGAATTCGGGTGGTTAAACGAGAGTTTTGAAGTGTGTTGCAGGTCAGATTTTTCTGATTTCTGGTATTTCTGCATCTGCGGAAAAGGGACCGCAGAAACGGTTCCACAGATGCGGCGGGGATGTCGAAGAAGCGGTCCATGAAGGGCTTGGCAATTTTCGCAGAAGCGGAAGGCAGTCCGCAAAAGCGGACATCGCAGGAGCGGGTTGTGACCGCAGAAGCGGTCTTGAGGATTTTAAATTAGACCACAGAAGCGATCCTTTTGCGCAAAAGTGGGAGCCGCAGGTGCGGTATCCTAACCGCAGAAGCGAAACCTGGCTGGGGTTTAAGTGAATAGTGTTTTCACGATTTTTGAAACAGAAGAAAACATTTGAGACTTCGGACTAAGGAAATTTTGGGCGATTTTTGAAGAGGGTTTTGAGGGCTATCATTAGGTAAGGATTCTTGGACCTAGATTATGTTATTATTGTACATAAACATGGATTAATACTGAAAACCTAAAGAACTTAAAGGTTAAAAATGGAGGTTAGGGCTTGGGTTTTGAAATGAGAGTTTGGGATTTGAGGGAGCATTTGGACTCCGATTTTGTAGATTTTTATATGTACGGATTCGTGGCGAGACGAGGAATCCGGTGATATGAATTTAGTAATTTTTCGAGAAGTGGGCTCGGGGCTCGGGTTTTGCCAACTTCGAGATTTTTGGTGTTTTTCGAGTTCTTTTGATTGGGTTATGTTTCTTTAGCCTATTATAATGTATTCGTTGTGGTTTTGGCCAGATTCGACGCGTGAGGAGGTGGATTCGAGAGGAAAAGGCATATTGGACTAGTCTTATGGCTGGTTTGAGGTGAGTAATAGATGTAGATGATGACCTGAGGGTTTGAAACCCTGGTATATCACACTGTGATGCTATATTGAGGGGAGACACGTACTCTACAGTGAGTGCGAGGTCGTTTGTGGTCGGGGACTATGGCTTAGTCCATCCGAGTGATGTTCATACTGTGTTATTGACTAGAAATTGATTGGTAAACATCCTACTTGGACTGTTATGAGTATATATGGGCTGCGTGCCGATTATTTGGATCCCTTAGGGATTATTATCACTGTTTCCATGATGCTTAGCATATTCTCATGATAATAGTCCTGAGTTAAACATTGTTTCGAAATGATTAGTAAATTTTTAAAGTTTTAAACACTTAATCTATAATTCCTAATAATTGGAACTAAAAATGATAAACTTGACTGTGCCTGTGTGGCTTTCATACATATATCTGGACTGAGTGTGGATCGGGTTGCATGCCGCAGCGAATGCTACGATGATATTGCGCTTAGGCTGTAGGAGCCCCTCCGGTGTCTGAACCCACCAGTTGCCCCCATGCAGGACCAGCCTCATACTGTAGATGCTCCAGCAGCACCTGTTCAGGCACCGACAGTGCCCATTGTGATTCCTGGTCTTCAGGAGGATTTAGCTCAGATCCTATCTGTCCGCACTGGTCTGGCTCATGCAGTCTCAGCCATTACTGCTGTAGCTACTTCTCAGACCGGGGGTGGTCATCAGAACCCGCAGCTCGCACGCCCGAGCAGGTTGTTCAGGGATTGCAGACACCAGGAGAAGCCCCAGGTCAGCCAGTTGCACCGGTTGCTCTAGTTGTGCCAGTCGCACCAGCTCTAGAGTATGTGGTTCCAGTGATGCCAGACAATGAGCAGCGTCGACTAGAGAGGTTCGGTAGGCTCCAGCCTCCGACGTTCAGTGGTACTGAGGGCGAGGATGCCCAGGGATTTCTAGACAAGTGTCAGCGTATGCTTCGCATTGCAGGGATTTTGGAGTCGAGTGGAGTGGCTTTTGCTACCATCCAGTTCTCAAGGGCTGCATTTCCTTCAGACCTCCTCAGTCAGGTCGCCCAGAGTACAGTGGGACTTCTTCAAGCCGTGGTCGTCAGGGGTTTCAGCAGGGCCAGTCTTCACTTAGTGCCCTTCCATCTCAGAGCTCTACTCTTGCTTCTTTAGCCCAGGGTTCTTCAGCAGCGAGGGGTTCTCTTCAGTCCCCTTCTCCAGCACCGGGTAGTTTCTACGAGTGAGGTGAGTTTGGCCACATGAGGAGGCAGTGTCCTCGGCTTCGTGGTGGTCGGTCGCAGCAGAGGGATTGGCCCTCCTCTTCTACTCCATCTACTTCAGCATCCTCCCAGTCAGGTAGGGGTGGGGGCCAGACAGCAAGGGGCCGATCTAGGGGTGGAGATCGATCTAATGGTGGTCAGGCTCGGTTCTATGCTATCCCAGATAGGAGGGATGCTACTGCATTAGATCCTGTTATCACAGGTATTATCTCAGTCTGCCACAGGGATGCTTCTATTTTATTTGATCCCCGGTCTACATACTCTTATGTATCTTCATATTTTGCCCATCACCTGGGTACGACCCGTGGTTGTCTTGCCTTGCCTGTGCATGTATCTACCCCGGTGGGTGATACTATTATTGTGGATCATGTATATCGATCTTGTCTGGTGACTATTGGGGGTCTGGAGACCCGAGTTGACTTGTTGTTAGGTATGGTAGATTTTGATGTGATTCTGGGTATGGATTGGCTATCCCCGAACCATTCTATTCTGGACTATCATGCCAAGAAAGTTACGTTGGCTATTCCGGGTGTTTCGAGGATTGAGTGGCGAGGTTCGACTGATTATGTTCCCAACAGGGTGATCTCTTTCCTAAAGGCCCAGCGAATGGTTGGAAAAGGTTGTTTATCGTACTTGGCTTTTGTGAGAGATGTTGGAGCTGAGGCTCCTAGCCTTGATTCTGTGCCCGTTGCGAGGGATTTTACAGATGTGTTTCCAGCAAACCTGCCGGGCATGCCGCCGGACAGGGACATTGATTTCGGTATTGATCTGGTGCTGTGCACTCAACCCATCTCAATTCCTCCCTATCGTACGGCACCAGCTGAGTTAAAGGAATTGAAGGAGCAGCTTCAGGAACTCCTAGATAAGGGGTTCATTCGTCCGAGTGTGTCACTGTGGGGTGCACCGGTCTTATTTGTAAAGAAAAAAGATGGCACAATGAGAATGTGCATTGGCTACAAGTAGTTGAACAAGGTTATAGTGAAGAACAAGTATCCACTACCGTGCATTGATGATTTGTTTGATCAGCTTCAGGGAGTAAGGGTATTCTCGAAGATTGATCTCCGTTCAGGCTATCACCAGCTGAAGATTAGAGATTCTAATATTATGAAGACAACTTTCGGGATGATATATAGGCATTATGAGTTTCTAATAGCGTGTTTCGGCCATATCTAGATTCATTTGTTATCATTTTTATTGATGATATCATGCTGTACTCACGTAGCCAGGAGGAGCATGCTCAGCATTTGAGAGTGGTATTGCAGAGATTAAGGGAGGAGACAGCTTTATGCAAAGTTCTCCAAGTGTGAGTTCTGGCTTGGGTCTGTGGCTTTTCTAGGACACGTGGTGTCTAGTGATGGTATTCAGGTTGACCTAAAGAAGATAGAGGCGGTGCAGAGTTTGCCTAGACCGTCCCCAGCCACGGAGATTCGGAGTTTTCTCGATTTGGTAGGGTATTATCGACAGTTTGTCCAGGGTTTTTCATCTATTGCTTTGTCCTTGACCAAGTTGACGCAGAAGGGTACACTATTTGTATGGTCAGACGAGTGCGAGGAGAGCTTTCAGAAGCTCAAGACAGCTTTGACCACAGCTCCAGTGTTAGTGTTGCCATCAGCTTCAGGTTCTTACACCGTGTATTGTGATGCTTCGAGAGTTGGGAT
>MU776750.1:53655-71720 GCA_026770625.1 Nicotiana glauca
GTATTATTTAGAGGCTCTAGACTCATGACCCCAGGTCTTTGGGAGTTACAGTTTTTAGTTAGAGTTTCGTATTGTTTTCATTTGAGCATTTCAGCTATGAGTATTGATATTTGATTTAAGTATTTAATTAATTGGTTTTGAGCTTCACGCTCGGTTGATAGAGAGTGAATGGTCGGGCTTGCCTAGCATTAGTGTTGGGCGCCATCACGACCGAGTTTGGGGCCGTGACATGGAGCATCTACAGCTGGAGGCTGTTCCTGAGCGGGGGCAACTGGTGGGTCAACAGGTGCTGCCTCTACTGCTCTACCTCGACCATGACCACGGCCGCGCCCACGGCTTCTAGTGGTAATGGTGGTCGCCCGCCACGTCCGGTAGCACGGGTTCTCGCCATTTGCGAGAGAATAGAATACATAAATTTAGTTCTGGGATCAACAAAGCTGCACGACAAGAATTCAAGAATATGAAGTGTTTCCTAAAGGTTCTGCAGCCTCTCGAGGATAAATACAGACGTCTCCATACCGATCCGCGAGACTCTACTAAATCGGCTCTTAACTCATGAGGCCTAGTAACCTAGGCTCTCACACCAACTTGTCACGACCCCAATCCCGGTCGTGATGGCGCCCAACACAATTTCTAGGCAATCCCGACCATTGTAACACTCTCAACCCGAGTATGAAAACTCATCACCGGTTAATTAGATATTTATAACAGTTAGCAAGATTAATAATTCTGACAATAGATAGAAATAATACGGAAAGCCATAGTAATACCAATATACCTCCCAAAAGATCTGGGGTCACGAGTCTAGAGCCTCTAAACACAACTGAGTAATAAATTCTCAAATACATAAGTCTAGGATGCGGAAATATAAATGGATAAGGGGGAGAAGTCGGGTCCTACGGACGCCAGGCAGCTACCTCGACAACTCCGAAGTGACTCTGAAAGGATAGCTAACTGCTCAACTATGCTCCTGAAACACCTGAATCTGCACACATGGTGCAGGGAGTAAAGTGAGTACTTCCAACTCAGTGAATAATAAGCATATATAATGTCTGAGAATGAGGAAACACGAAATACCACAATGTAAAGCTACGGACAACAGTTAGTACAATTATCGATAAATAGCAACCAGGCAATGACAGGCAATATCAACGTATGAATGCAATGCAATGCACATGACTGCTGCGGCGCACAGCCCGATCCATTTGGGTACCCGCGCTCACTCTAGGGGTTAAGTCTCCGGAGGGGCTCCTACAGCCCAAGTGCAATATCATCGTAGCATTCGCTGCGGCGTGCAGCCCGATCCACATTCAGTCCAAAATATGTACGTGAGCTACACAGGCAAAATCAAGTTTATCATTCTCAGTTCCAATTATTAGGAAATATAAATTAAGTTTTGAAACTTTAGAAATTGACTAATCATGTTGAAATAGTGTTTAATTCAAGAATGAAATCATGTAACATGCTAAACATCATGGAAACAGTGATGATAATACCTGAGGGATTCACATAATCAGCACACAACCCAAATATACTCATAACAATCCAAGTAGGATGTTTACCAATCAATTTCTAGTCAATAACACAATATGAACATCACTCGGGACGGACTAAGCCATAGTCCCCAATCACAAACGACCCCGCACTCGCCATAGAGTGCGTGTATCGCCTCAATATAGCATCACAATGTGATATACCGGGGTTCCAAACACTCAGGTCATCATCTACATCTATTACTCACCTCAAATCGGCCACTAGATTAGTCCACAATGCCTTTTTCTCTTGAATCAACCTCCTCGCGCACCGAATCTGATCAAAACAACAAGGAATACGTTATAATAGGCTAATGGAACATAACCCAATCGAAAGAATTCGAAAAATACCAAAAATCACGAAGTTGGCAAAACCCGAACCCCGGGCCCACTTCTCGAAAAATTACAAAATTCCCATCACCGGATTCCTCGTCTCGCCATGAGTCCGTACATATAATTATTTACCAAAATGGAGTCTAAATGCTCCCTCAAAACCCAAATTTTCATTTCAAAAACCCAAGCCCTAGTTCTTCAATTTTTCATCCAATTTTCCAAGAATTAAAGGTGGATTCATCAATAAAATAGCGTTTCTAGGTCACACTTACCTCCAATCGATTCCCGTCAAAACCCTCTTCAATTTCTACAAAAAAGCTCTTGAGGTGGTTCAAAAATGGAGGAAATGATAAATGGGTCGCGGATGAAATGTCCTTAATAAACCCTTCTGTCTCCAGCTTTTTCGTCTATGCGAATGCGAGACCACAATCGCGTTCGCGATGCATAACTTTTCCTCTAACCAAAATTGCCCTTTGCGAACGCATCTGTTCCCCCGCAAACGCGAAGGCTTGGGCCTCAAACCTACGCGAACGCGACCGCATAAACGCAAACGCGAAGCACACATAGGCTGGCCCTCTACTTACCTCTACGCGAACGCGATGCTCCCAAACGCAAAAGCGAAACACCAGGAACTCAACCTATGCGAACGCGTGGCCCCAACGCGAATGCGATGAACACTTTCTAGGCCTCCCCACTTTGCCCTAAGTGTTCGCGACACACACACACGAACGCGAAGAAGGGACTTTCTGCAACACCACGACTGGAAAAACCAGCAATTCCTCAAGTCCAAAATGATCCGCTTAGCCACCCGGAATCACCCGGAGGCCCCCGGGACCTCAACCAAAAACAACAACATACCCCAAAACATCATACGAATTTGTTGCAATCATCAAAATACATCAAACAACACTAAAATCATCATTTCACATCGGATTCAAGCCTAAGTTTCTTCAAAACTTTCGAAACACACATTTTACCCGCACATCCAAAACACCTAACGGACATCCAAATGACCAAAACCCGACCAAAACACCTCCAAATGACCTGAAATTTTACCCGCACATCCAAAATCACCTAACGGAGCTACTGCAACTCTCGAAATTCCATTCTGACCCCAGGATCAAAATCTCACCTATCAACCGGAATTCGCCAAAATACTAACTTCGCCAATTCAAGCCTAATTCTACACCGGACCTCCAAATTCACTTCCGATCTCACTCCTAAGTCACAAATCATCCCCCAAAGCTAACCGAATCACTAGAATACACATCCGAGCCCTCTAACTAAATAGTCAACTTCCGGTTGACTTTTTCAAAACAAGCTTTCCTTTAAGAGACTAAGTGTCTCATTTCCATCTAAAACCAATCCAATTCTACTCGATCACCTTAAATACTGATATTGAAGCATAGAGAAATATAATATAGGAAAAACGGGGCGGTGACTCACGTGACGACGGGCCGGGTCATCACAATTAGACCATTAAATTGATAACTTTTCTATTTATCTAAATTGAGTGTAATTAGTGATCAATGTATACAGATACAAATATATTGTCTAAATTATATTGCTTATTCAAATCTAGTGAACATTAATTACATAGTTATTTAAATTGTATAGATAATTACAAGTATAATTTTTTTAATGTGCATTATGTTATACTAATTAGTTTTGTTATACACTCCTATATCAACCATATTAAAAGTTTATTTTTTTTTGAAGTGAAACTTAATAATATCGAATTATGTAAACATTTTAAAATATCAAATAATAGTCACGAGAGAAACATGATCCTCTTCCTGTAAACTTATTAAGAAAGTAATTAATTTTCACATATTTTTAACTCTCTCTCTTTATATATATATATATGCCAGGTTTTGAGGAGCAGCAGCAGCATTAGTGCGGGGCAGGTTTTCAATTTCACGAGACTGAGGTAGCCTTGCAGGCGTCCGCAGGCCCGGCGTCTCTTCTTTATGTTCTCTTTTAGACTGTTGCCTCATTATTTTCGAGACAGAAGGCTTATATATTTCTTTCGGACTATTGTATTTAGTATATTCTTAGCAGTTCGTGAGTACTGTGACACCAAATCTTGGGTAGAGGCTATTATTGACTGTTCCACGTTTTGATTCGTATTTGTAAATCAGACTTCCGCTATTGTTCTTATTAAATTTCATGTTCTTTATTGATGCTATAAACTGTTGAAATAATTGTTTAGTAAGGGAGAGGTAATTGAGTTGGCTTGCCTAGCTACCACGAGTAGGCGCCATCACGATCCCGATGGTGGGAAATCCAGGTCGTGACACTGGGTCTGTACACAAAAAATGTACAGAAGTGCAGTATCAGCACAACCGACCCCATGTGCTGGTAAGTGCCTAGCCTAACTTCAGCGAAGTAGTGACGAGGCTAGGACCAGACTACCAAATAAACCTGTGCAAGATAGCGTACAAAATAATAGGAAGCAGATAACAGTGATGGCACAATGATATCAATGGCAGGGAACAAAGACACCATAATTATTTCTCAACCAGTAATAAATGCAAGTACAATCAATTGATGAAGTCCTTCAAATATAAGTCTTTCGCCTTTAAATTCTTCAAGTAATAATCTCCGAGATAATATGCTTTTCAATGAATATATATTTCGAATATATTTCTTTCAAATAAATATCTTTCAAATGAGTATCTTTCAAATATAATTCTTTTGAGTACTGGTCACCTTGTGACGCATCATTTCATAATCACAATAATATAGGTCTCAGCCCACTTTCATATTTTTACGGCATCTCGTGGCCATATTTTTAGTACAACTGCACGGACAACTCATGCGCCATTAAATGAAACCATAATATTTTTTCCGGCACCTCGTGCCTATATCATAATCTGTCATTAATAAAATCATCATATTTTTCCCGGCACCTTGTGCCCACATGTTTCTGTCTCACATTTCGCAACAACATTTTTATGTTACTCAATTCATAGGGTACAATTAAGAATGCTCAAAGAGTCTCATTTACTTAATATAAAGTAGAGTACAACTTTCAACTCATTTAGGAAATTAACTAGAAAAGATGAAGTTATATTTAGAAATCATTTGATAAAGAAAATACCCTTTTTCAATTAAAGTACAATATCGAATGAATTATTACCTTTGATAGAAGATATCAATAAATCAAAACATAGAAGAAATTCCTTTCTAAGTAAAGTACAACCTTAAACGGTTTAAGAAAAATTTAGCTGAGAAATCAATTGAGTTAAAAATGTTACAATTGTTGAAATTTGAAGTATTTAATATATAAAAATAGTAAGGCGAAGTATTGTAAGCACTATGATTCCAACACAAAGGATCACAACGGTAAGGGAATCTAAAAACATCGAAACAAAATCAAGTAAAAATAGTAAATCAGTAAATGAATGTAAGGACAACATAAATCAATTAGAATCTGGGAAAAAATCAAGGACAAGTGTACGACATCACCTTTCATGCTTTTACTCTCGTACTCACCATAAAAATCAATATAGACTGCACGTCATCACCCTTCGTGCTTTTACTCCCATCCTTACCATAAAATCAATATAATAGGCACAGAATGGTATATCGTGCGGCACAGAATCACCCTTCGTGCTTTATATGTTTTTTCATCATAATCATACACGGCATCACCCTTCGTGCTTTACACTCTTTCCTCACAAACAACAATACACGGCATAACCCTTCATACTTTATCACTCTTTCTCACCCAAACAACAATCACAACAATGGGGCGAGCGGATAAACAAGATTAAAATAGGAATCCCGGAAAGGGAAAAACAAACAAGTAATTAAATCCCGGCAAGGGAACAACAATCATTAATACCAACTTCTCGACAAGGGAACAACAATCAATAACATCAACTTTCCGGCAAGGGAACAACAATCAATAATCTCAACTTCCCGGCAAGGGAACAACAATCAATAATATCAACTTTCCGGCAAGGGAACAATCAATAATATCAACTTCCCGGCAAGGGAACAACAATCAATAATATCAACTTCCCGGCAAGGGAAAAATTTATATCTTTTTCTCTTTCTTCCACTTTAATTTCATAACTCACTCTATCACTTGAGCCAATGCTCCAAAGTGTGCAACTATCTCATAAACTTTCACAATTCGTATTGTAATTTGAGTCAACGCTCCAAGGGTTCAATCTACCCACTTGCTTTCACAAGTTCATAATATAATTTGAGCCATTGCTCCTCGATGTTCAAGAATCACAATTAATTCATTAACTTTCCACAACAAGTAGAAATCATCTTTAAAGCATAGGTTATTCAACATAATCATGAAGTTCACATTATAAGACTCACGGTCCTGCTAGACACCAATGTATAGATACTCGTTACCATGCTTATACGTCGTACTCACAATTAGCACATAACAAATAAGACTCAACTCCTAATCCCTCAAGCTAAGGTTAGACCAAACACTTACCTCGCTTTGCAACCAATTCAAAATTTCAACAAGTCTTTGCCTCGCGAATTCATCCAAAGCTTCAAATCTAGTCATAATAATTCAATATACTCAATATAAATCGTACGGATTAATTACATATAAAATTACTAATATTTCGAATAAAATCTGAAAAATATTTTAAAATTCAACAGTGGGACCCACGTCATGAATCCCAGAAAAATTACGAAATCCAAATACTCATTCCGATACGAGTTCAACCATACAAAAATTATCAAATTCCGAAACCGGATTGCCTTTCAAATCCTCAATTAAAGTTTTGAAGATTTCTACCATTTTTAACCCAATCTTTACCTATTTGAACTCAACAATCTTCCCATAACCTTATTGTCACAAGCATGTTGTCACGACCCAATTCCCAAACCCGGTCATGATGGCGCCTCTCGTGAAGACAAGGCCAGCCAAGAGAACAACAATGCCCCTTTTTAATAATTAATAAATATAAATAAATAAATAATACGACTTAATGGCATTAATAGTCGACATTCACCACCCAACACAACCCGACCGGGGTGTCACAAGTCACGAGCATCTAAAGAAGCCTGAACACAACTACAGAGTCTGTAATTTACATAAATCAATTTTAAAATCAAAGAAGGAAAATCAGGTGCCGCGGACGCTGGCGGTCACCTTACTCCGCTACAATACTGATACCTTCAATCAGCTCAAAACCCGCTACCGGGTGAATAATACCTGCAACTGCACACGAGGTACAAGGAGTAAAGTGAGTACTCCAACTCAATGAGTAATAAGAGTAGATAATAACTGAGCGGTAAGAAAACACGTATAGCACTCCATCATGCTATATAGGACAGTAAGACCCCTGAGAAAACAGTAATTCCATGAAAATCCTTTAGAAAATATCTGGCTAAGTTAAAAACCTCTTTTGAAAATATCCTTTCCCCAATAGTCAAGCAATTGAATGCATAATCAGATACTGCAAGTCCGCACATAAGTCAGCCCCTCGGGCACAACACTCCATTACAAATAACACCAGGGTATCTGGTAACAGTGCAAGAAATATCATGAATGCCAATGATATGAGAGTGCTGAATGTCATGCCACGTAGCACAAACAGGAACCAATGCAAGAATGCAATGCAATGCACATGACCGCTGTGGCGCGCAACCCGATCCATTTGGGTACCCGCGCTCAATATGGGGGTTCAGACTACGGAGGGGCTCCTACAGCCCAAGCGCAATATCAATATCACACCGTTGCAGCGCGCAACCCGATCCTTCCTTAGTCCAGAAATGCACACATAACACTGCTGCGGTGCACAGCCCGATCCATGCTCAGTCCAGAAATGCACATAAGCCCCTCGGGCAATAGAAAAATAGCAGTTCTCAGCTCAAAACTTCAGTAAAATATCATTTAAGTTTTCAAGTCTTAGAAAGATGGATGAGTTTGCAAAACAGTATTTAAAACCTTGGACCGAAATCAAATAATATGCAAAGTAATGCAAAAACAGTGATATCAATCTCTGAAGGATTCAAATAATTGGCACGAAGCCCAAAACATGGCAATCAGCCCAAATAACGATGGCATCAAGTAGGTTTCAGTCAATCACGCAGTAAAATCAACAATCGGGATGGACCAAGTCACAATCCCCAACAGTGCTCGAACCAGTGAAATTCCTCGCTCGCGATGCCTTTGCCCCTCAAATTGGCCTCCACGCGTATCGAATCTAACCAAAACCAGAGCGAATACATTACAATATGCTAAGGGAACAATACCCAATCGAAAACAATCAAAAAATATCAAAATCTCGAAACTAGCAAAACTCGAACCCGGGCTCACTTCTCGAAAAATTACAAAACTCATATTAACGGATTCCTCGTCTCGCCACGAGTCTATACATATCAAATTCATCAAAATCGGGGTCAATTTGACCCCTCAAATCCACCTTTTTAACTCTCTTTAATTCAAGCCCTAAACCACCATTTTGACCTTTGATTCCTCAATTATTCAGCCTAAATCAATGTTTATACACCATAAAATCAAGCTCTAAGTCCAAGAGAACATACCTGATAATAGCCCTCGAAACCATCTTCAAAATCGCCTCAAAGCTCTCAAGGTTCGGAGTCCAAAATGTTACTCTTTCAAAATTTCGCGAAGAAGATGTTCTCACTTAACCTGCCAGTTATTTTCGCTTCTGCGGATCTAATCCCGCTTCTGCGCCTTCCGCTTATGTGGTCAACGTCCGCTTATGCGGACCTTTCACTTAAGGCGACTTTCCGCTTCTGCGGTCCAAAATCGCTTCTGGGGGACCGCTTAAGTGACCCAACTCTCCGCTTCTGTGGAACTTGACCCGGCTCCAATTTCCGCTCCTGCAAGACCTAGCTCGCTTCTGCGAGACCGCATTTGCGGCCTCCTTTCCGCAGATGCGGAAACACCTGCTGCAACCCAAAACCTGCAATTTCTAACTTCAAATTCCTTCCGCTTAGCCACCCGAAATCACCCCGAGGCTCCTGAGACCTCAACCAAAGTTACCAACACATCTTATAACGTTATTCAAACTTGTTCCAATCATAAAAACACATCCAACAACACTAAAACGATCAAATTACATCAGATTCAAGCCTAAGTTCTTAAAAAGCTTCCGAAACACACATTCAATCAAAAACCCAACCAAACGATGTTCGAATGACCTGAAAATTTGCACACATATCCAAAATCACCCAACGAAGCTACTGCAACTCTCGGAACTCCATTCTGACTCTCGGATCAAAATCTCATCTATCAACCGGAATTTGCCAAAATTCTAACTTCGCCAATTCAAGCCTAATTCTACACCGGACCTCCAAAATCAATTACGATCGCACTCCTAAGTCACAAATCACATCCCGAAGCTAACCGAATCGCCGGAAATCACATCCGATCCCTCTAACTCATAAGTCAACGTCCGGTTGACTTTTCCAACTTAAGCTTTCCTTAAGGAGACTAAGTGCCTCATTTCTTATCAAAACCAATCCCAATCAACTTTCAAACTCCACATACCAATAATGAAATATTAAGAAGCAATAAACAGGAAAAACGGGGCAGTAACACATGAGACGACGGGCCGGGTCCTCACATCCTCCCCAACTTAAACAAACGCTCATCCTCGAGCGTACCCAGAGTTGTCCTAGAAGCCAACCAATAGCTAAATGACCTTACCAAGCATATACCCGGGGTGATCCCTCATCACCGTATCTTACATAGGTCCGATAATACAACTCTGCTAAAATTTCACAGTCCATCTAGGCCACAAACCGCAGGACCACATTGCACTTTCCGAAATCATACTCAAAATCAGAACCTCACGTCAATATTCAGAATAAACTCGAACCAGCTGTAATAAACCATGCATGCAACCTCAGGTGAAATCATGCAATATACCACACAATCCAACACTCGAAACTATAGTCACTATTCACAGCAGTTGCCCCCAATACTCAATTACCGATAGGAACCTCTTATTAGCGAAAGTCTTATTCCATCACTTTCATATACTGCCAACGATAAATAAAACACGCGATAAACCGTAACCATTCCTTAGGTCACCCATACATGAAGCCACTTCCTTGTTGACTAACACCACAACAGACTCCCGGGCCAAACCTCGATATAAACCCTCTAATTAGCTGAAATCACATATGTTCGCATTTATTAATGACTCCAACGATCACCTCGAATTCAACGCACCACTCTGGTGATATGACACCTCATCACAATCCTAAGCCCCAACTTGCATAATCCACGCACCAATGATGGGCGGTCTGAACATACTCAAATCATGACAAATGACTCCAAAAAAAGAGCTGTAAATCAAACTCCTCAGTACCATCACAACACAAGGCTGGGACCCCGTCCCACATCATAGAAATAGAATACCTGAACCTACCCCAGAGGGTCTAATCTCCACGTACCCTCGCTACAATGCGCGATCTTATCCAAACATTGTTACACATGAAGCACCTCAAGTCGCTATGCTCAAAATAGACAGCCACGCACAAATGGATGTCTGAAACCAAGCAATCCATCACACCTACGGTGAAGCAAGTAATATACACTATTCAATCCTGAAAGGACACAATCGATGCTCCATTCGTCGAGCAACACCCAAAACGGACTTTCCTCAAAAACCAGGAAGCAAGACATACCGAGTAACATATGGAAAACTATTCTCAACATCATACTATTACGGCATGCAACTCGATCCAAATAACATACCCGTGGCGGTGTGCCACCCGATCCACACAAATATCTCATATAGGGAGATGCACATCGAGCCAAATTTGCTCATTATAACAAAATATCGAGCATCAGTCGTAAGCATACTGAGTGCATAATGATATCTACTTATAGCGTTGTAAGCTACAAAACTCAACTTCTACTATGAATCTCGATAGCACCGCACTATATGTGCCCATAGTTCGAAAATCATAACACCTCACAGCACAGAAAAGCAACTCATAGATCTCCCAGATCACTAGCAGTATCTATAACGATCGAATCAACCTATCCTTTATCAGTACAATTGGGGGCCAACCAAGCCAACTCAAGCTAAACACATAGCCACCTTGGCCTGCCAACAAACTCAATACCAAGAAGCCTGAAGCTACTCCTTCCACTACTATAACTCCTGCCGGAGCCGTATGATACGGTGTCCGGCACCAAATAAATGCCAAAATCCACAATCTCGCCCGGCGATATGCCCGGCCACAAGAAATGCATTCGAAAAAGAGTCCCTCAATAATGGAACCGAATTAATGGTCGAAACCTCTACACTGACATCTGCCACAAAAGCCCAATTAGGAAAGCAATCCTTCCCAGCCGTCCGCTGGTCTTTGGAACACAACCATTCAGCTAGAACATAGTCCGATGCACCTCGCCACGCAACCTGTGGCCTTTTCCGACATAACCCATAGCACAATAGTTTAGAATAACCCAACACTGAGACAACCAGTCTACACCCCAATATCATATCCAGAATCTAATATATCAAGCAAAAAAGGTCCACTCGGGCTTCCAAACCCCCAATAGCCGCTAACGGTACCAATACACACTATCCACAACCACTACATAGCCTGAACATGAGAACTCCCAGTCTCCAGCTCCACATAGCACACAAATCACTGCACCTGATCCCAAATCCCGCAGTATGAATGCATATCACATCTTGAGTACCCAATCATTCCCCGAAAGATATTTTAAAATTCTCCTGTGCCATCAAACACACTCAAATATCAGCAGTTGATCCAACAAGAAAATGCCACAACACTACTGAAGTGCCATCACCTTAATCACATTACCCTTTTTCTGAAAATATACCCCCGTCAAATCACTATGATTAGCAACACCATTTTCTTAGTCATATGAGGATCATTCACCCGAATCATCTGAAGATCGATTCTTAAATCACCTGCAGTTGCCCGTGCTGCTTAAGAATTTAATGACTTTCCATTACGAACTGAACCGAACATTACACACACAAATCCCAATCCTCCACAACATATCGCATATACCATACCACACTAGGATAACATAAGAACTTTTATCTCCCTTCCGCATCGCAGACATCGACGCACTCAACTAGTTAAGAACTTTCATTGATCCCATTTAGAAGAAAAATTATTACACACTCCATGCTTCGCATACCCATAGAAAATATACTCATCTTCAAACCACGGTAAAACCCAACAAGAACATCTTTGCCAACTCCATTTGTACAAGCTAACTGCCAAGACTGAATCCTTCTATCTAAACCAAGATGAGCAAGCCGTCAAAGCCCAAGAGCATTGCTGCAAAATGCATGTAAAAGCTCATTACCTCAAACATATACAAAGAATTAATCATACCCTCACTATGCCGATTAGGTCTATTATCAAGCTATTCCGTCTATCAAATTTCTCTTTTTATTCATCATCTACTTGATATTTCTCCCTCACTGTAGCATCACAATGCCTCAATCCAGGCTCACCACATGAGATTTGAACATAAGACCACACTGTCTAAGACCCATAGGCCACCGAATGCTTTCTCAACCATGCCCAGAAATACCACATTCCAGAATACTTCACTTGAAGTACTTCCTGCGAATCGGAATTCGTTACCATTACTTTCCAGATACTGATACATAGAATCCCATAATTAGAATAAAATATCACAAGTCTTGATCTTTTCTAATGAAAACACAGTCCCTAGCCATATACACAACCTTAAGACACCTGATTGATACATGTAAAATATTGAACACATTAGATTCATTCTCGAAAGTCACTCACTCTTATTCAAACTGCAAATTACATGACTCAATGAACAGAACCCCTTGTGCCTTATTAGCACTCTGACATTGTAGGATATGATCTCTCTCCAATACAAACAAACATCTTCCTTCTCTATACACTGAGCATTCTTTATCATCAACAGCTCAAGACATCCTATTATTTCCACACATCTACGAAGCACCATATAACCTTTGTCAAAAATTTTCTTCACTTGTGCCATCCTCGGCTCAATTTCTGCAACCAGGACTGATCCGCCAACATACCTCGAAACGGAACCAACATAGCTCCTACCCGTGCAATCAGCTAATCAACAGCAACCTCCCCAACTTGGCTCGAAGCCATACATCAAGACACCCTTAACAATTCATAACATTTTTGCTCTAATGATGCCACAATGAGATTAAACTCAATCATCTACAAGTTTGTGAAAACACAGATCATCTAGTACTATAATCCTTTGCAAATCTCCCATTCATCCCCACATCAGCTGAGTCCACTCTCTTAAACGACCCAAATTTTATTCAAATTAAAACACATGCCTTTCAATTACACATGGGATCTTGTAACATACACATAAGGATCATACCACTTAAGAACACTTCGCAGGAGATAACCCACATGCTTCGCCTCAGTTTAGTATTTCCGCACACCTTGTACCATTATATACGTTACACAGTCATTTAGTCTTCCTGAGTCCAAACTCATTCCGCCACAAGTATTGCACTTAACTTCCAACTAGGAGATACGAAAATATTCTTCACGCGCCCATAACTCGGACTACACATGGAATCACAATAGGAATCGATCACTTAACATTTCACCTACTATCCAGCAGACTTCCTCGTCACTACTAAGTCACATAGATACATCTCGCAGCACTAATGTACTCATCACATGGATATCCAACCACCATTCCGGCTGATAAGGACAATACTGAACATATAAGTTTAAAACACTTGCTCACACAATCAGCACCTCAGTGCTCAAGCCATAGGCAAGATCCGGCCTCAAGTGCTCTTGACTGGCTCGATATACTCACGAAGATCACATCTCGCCCCTTAATCGGGGAATCAAAAGCCATCAAGGCACATACAATACCGAGCGCTCATGTGCACATACAGACGTGTAGAAGGAATTTCAAGAGTTATATTTCAAGCTGAATCACATATGCACGATAAGAATTCCAAGAAAGTGAAGTTTTCCTAAAGTTCTGCAGCCTCTCGAGGATAAATAAAGATGTCTCCGTACCGATCCGCGAGACTCTACTAAACCTGCTCATGACACGTGAGACCAAGTAACCTAGGCTCTGATACAAACTTGTCACAACCCAATTCCCAAACCCGGTCGTGATGGCGCCTATCGTGAAGACAAGGCCAACCAAGAGAACAACAATGCCCTTTTTAATGATTAATAAACATAAATGAATGAATAATACGACTTAATGGCATTAATAGCCGACATTCACCACCTAACAATCCGACCAGGGTGTCACAAGTCACGAGCACCTAAAGAAGCCTGAACGCAACTACAGAGTCTGTAATTTACATGAATCAAATTTAAAATCAAAGAAAATAAAATCAGGTGCTGCGGACGCTGGCGGTCACCTTACTCCGCTACAATAGTGATACCTTCAATCAGCTCAAAACCCGNTAGACTTTTCAAAAGTAAAAATTATTTTAAAAAAAATCTGGCAAATGTTACTTTTGTGATAACTAGAGCAAAGTAAAATGATTTTTTATGTAACAAAAGAAAGAAAAGTGACTTTTGACTAATGAACATAAAGTTAAATGATTTTTACGTAACAAAAAAAGTGACTTTTAGATAACAAACATAAAAGTTCAATAATCATGGATAAATTAACTCAAAAAAAAATAATATTCGAATCATTTCACCATTTTCCTCTACGTTGCTGCAGATAAATTTCATGATACTGCAATTCAATGATTTGGACTTCCCACGCACATCACATGACAATGATATTGCATCTCATGATTCTCATCTAACAACTACATGTACATGGACCAATAGGAATTGCGGTGGAATGACAAGTACTTCTTTATTCTTAATCAGAGTCCAAGAGTTCGAGCTCTAAGTATGAGTCGTCTTTGTTAGAGTGTGTTTAGTGTTTACCCCCTAATATGGGATTTTCCGATATGAATATGAATTTAGTCCGCACAAATACGAATATCGGACAACGAATTAAAAACCAAAAAAAACCACATGTACATGGGCCCAGGAATGCACAAGAATCTTGTCTACTTTGGGAGCCAAATGCCAATTGCTGTCAATTTGCCACTAAGATATGATTTTTCCATTCTCATCAGCTTATATTAAATGACAAATTTTGCCAATTTGTCCTACTTAAATTTAACACAATTATGGGGACCATGAGCTAAGAGTGAGAGGATAATTAATGATCGTAGGCTGTAATTGACCAGTGGACCCCACAGAAATTCTTTTCCTTACGGACTAGTAAATATTTACTCATCAATGATCTTGATAGTAGTTGACACACACAAATTGAAATGCAATCTTTAATATCTATAGATTTAGATGGTAAAACATCACATAGGAAGTAAATAGGGGTGAAGACCTACCCTCAAATAAGTGTGGCAAGTGGGCCGGTCCGGAACCGAGACAGACCGGGGTTCAAACGGGCCAAACATGCTAAGTTGGCCGGGACCGATAAAGATGGACCTGGCCGGTCTCGGGCCGGTTCCTACAAAAAGACTGTTTAGTCCGGGACTGGTAGGATCGTTTATTTAGGGATCGACCCGGGACCGGGAGCGTTTGGATCGGCTCACTTGGCCTGTTTAGGGACCGGACCGGCCTACATGTCACCCCTACCCTCATAGAAGTTATGTATTCTCTTAATAAAAATGATGGTTGGGTTAATTTACGCACACCATAATTAAATCTGTCGAATATGTACTATCTCCACCGGCGTATGTATCGAGTAACCAAAACAATCTATGTATCAAACTCAGTTAATTTATTAACTTTACAAAGGAGGTTATTACTACATATTAAGGTATCCTTATGTATCTTTGTTGATTATGAATATTGACATGTCATTTTTAAGGATGACATGTGCTACCACAATATTAAAATGGATTACAAAATTTGGTGAATTACTCAAGCTTTTCTGTATGAATACATGTAAATTAATTACTCCCTCCGGTCCAAGATAAATAATTTTTTAGCTGTTTTCATACAGATTAAAAAATCCACCTTTAACATTAATTAGCAATGAAATTGACCATATTAATATTTGTTATATTTTTACATAAATACTCCTAACACATACTCCAATACTATTTACTCTAAGGACAATGTAGAAAAAAAATAATTAATTCATTCTTGAATTTGAAAAAATTATTTATTCTGGACCACATCAATTATTTTGGATCCGAGGGAGTATGAGATTGCTAATTTGTCCACTTAAATTCAACACAATTATTATGGAGAGAATGAGCTAAGACTGAGAGAAAAATTAATGATCATAGGCTGTAATTGACTTGTTTGACCCCACATAAATTCTTAGGTGACCCCACATAAATTCTTTTCCGGAGGGAGTAATAAATATTTACTCATCAATAATCTTGACAGTTGACACACAGAAATGGAAATGCAATCTTTAATATTTATGATTTAAGATGGTAAGACATCTCCTAGGAAGTAAATAGGGGCGAAGATAGAGGAGAACGAGATTTTGTGGAAGATATTTTCGATTTCTTAACGGACATGACGTAATTGGTAAAGTTGTTGTCATGCGATCAGGAGGTCACGAGTTTAAGCCGTGGAAATAGCCTCTTGCAGAAATATAGGGTTAGGCTGCGTACAATATATCCTTAATTCCTTATAATCTGACTCTTTCCTGAACTCCACATATAACGGGAACTTAGTGAACCGGACTGCCTTTTACATTTGCGATTTCTGCTGGCGCATGTATCGAATAACCAAAACAATCTATGTATCAAAGTCAGTTAATTTATAAGCTTTAGAAAGGACTAAATAACTACATATTAAGGTTTTCTTCTCAGGTTTCTTTCTTGATTATATTGAAGTGTTCTAGTGTAACTTAAAGTTTGTTACTTTTTCATTTTCAAGGACGACATGTGTTACCACATTATTAAAATAGAGTACAAAAGTACAATCCAATATACTATATTGCAATTATGCATCCATATTTTTTTAAGTTTTCAGTCGCATAGTCTGTTATTTTTTTGTTTGTATTTATACATTTGATATACAACATTATTCACTTATTATAAAATTAAATTTCGTCTCTACGGAGTTCCACCCACGAAAACCATCACCAAATAATTCAAATCTTTAATGAATAGCTTTAAATTTTAACCGCATCTTCAAAATGACATCCCTACGAATCCTAGTTATGAATTTGTCAAAAATGTTAACAAATTAAATCACACCATTCTTCTGAGTTTTCAATCTTTTGAAAACTCCAATAGTAGGGTTTTTATTTTTTTTCCTTAATTACTTTAATTCACTAATGTCTAAATTTGTGATGATAAGTATGAATATTACTCTCAAAAAAAGTTTCTAACGCAAATCTTCTTGATAACCGGTTAATAGGTGAAAAGAAGTTTCTAACTTATATACAAAATACGCTAAATTAGGTAAGAAAAAAAAAATATAAGCTAAATTGATTGGAAAAGTAACTCACATGTACTCCCCGTAATTATTTTGTTCTTTTAAATATCTAAATTTAATATTAAATTATTAAATTAATCTAATTTAAAAACTAATTAATTTGCTTAAGAGCGAAAAATATCACATAAATTTAGGCAAAAAAAGAGCAAAGATAACTTTTAGCTCGCGACCGAAAGTATTTATATTCAGTAGCCGTAAAAGCATATAAAATTTATTTATAGACACACACACAAATTATATAAAAATATATATATATTCAGCTATTATTGTGTGAGCAACTATATATATAGTATTATTTCTCCAACAAAAATGTATTTAATACTTTATGAATTTGTATAAACCATACCCTCACCTAGGGGGTGACAAAATGGTTAAAAAAAATAGTTAACCATCCATATTATCCACAAAAATGGGTTGGATAATGAATTTTTTAAAAACAAGGCAAATATGTATAAGAACTATTTTATCCAGTCAGAAAATGGTTAACTAATGAATAACCAATGGGTTTAACTTTTACATTCATAAAACCTCCAATTGGGGGTGTAACAACAAAAATAATCAAGACTGGAAAATTGCGTGACAAATATAGTATTTGATTTCAGTAAATGAAAGTGTTACAATCTCTATGGTATTTCTCTGATTCTTCAAGAATGTAAAGTATATTGATGAACTTGGTTTTGATTTGATTCAAGGGCTTGTAAAGCATGATCTTGAATCTCCTCCTTGAACTTGAATTTGTGCTTGATCACG
>MU776751.1:0-34499 GCA_026770625.1 Nicotiana glauca
AAATATTCTAAATTTGAAATTGATAGGTCATTTGAGCTCGGATTCGGGAGTTCTTGGTATGTACGGACTCGTGGCAAGAAGAGAATTCCAAAAGTGTATGTTTCATAATTTTTCGAGAAGTGGGACCGGGGCTCGGGTTTTTTCTAGTTTCGAGGTTTTTGCTATAACTCGATTGGGTATTATACCATCTGCATATTGTGATGTATTCGCTCTGTTTTTGGCTAGTTTCGACGCGTGTGGAGGCCAATTTGAAGGGCAAAGGCGTCGCGAGCTTGAGATTTCGCCGGTTCGAGGTGAGTAATATTTGTGAATGATATTCTGAGGGTTTAAAACCCCGAATTTGCACATCTTAGTATTGTATTGAGGTGACTTACACGCTGGACCTGAGCGTGGGGTAGAGCACCGTTGGGGAATGTGACTTGGTCTGTCCCCGTTGTTGGCATTTACCGCGTATTTGCAAATGATTTGTTGTTATCATTACGATTTGGGCTCATTGGTATACTTGGGGCTTATTGCCGATTGTTTGAACTCTTTATGAATTATCATCACTCTTTTCCCTCACTGTTTGAAATACTATTTGAACTCAGTCCGTGTGATTTACACTGTTTTATGAACTCAGCTATATTTTTCTCAAACCTGGAGTTTTAACTGATATTTGAACTATCATTGGAGCAGAGTATCACTGTTTTACTGATGCCCGAGGGGATTTTTGACTATTTTGTTTTGGATTGATTAGGGCCGAGGGCCATATGTGAGGGCATGATGAGTGATGTGAGGAGGCTTTCAGGCCTCGAGTGTTATGTGAGGAGGCTTTCATGCCTCGAGTGTTCTGTGAAGAGGCTTTCAGGCCTCGAGTGTTCTGTGAGGAGGCTTTCAGGCCTCGAGTGTTATGTGAGGAGGCTTTCAGGCCTCGAGTGTATTGAGAGCAGGCTTTCAGGCCTTGTGTTGATATTATTCAGGCTTTCAGGCCTTATTGATAGCACTTGGGCTGAAGGAGCCCCTCCGGAGTCTGCACACCCATAGTGAGCACGAGGTACTCCTTTGATATGAACAGTGGTAACAATGACACTGTTGTATGTGTTTCGGTCAGGTAACAATGACTGACCAGTCATGTAACAATGAATGACTAGTGGTAACAATGACACTGAAATACTTTGGTCAGGCAACAATGGCTGACCGGTTAGGTAACAATGGCTGACCTTATTTGTGTATTCTTGTTCAATTCGATTTCTTTAAAGAGAATATTTTGCTATAGTTTCATGGATTCTACTGTCTCTTTGGTTTACTGCTTAAGATAGCATTATTTGTGCCTTTTTGGGATTTTGTACTTTCAATTGTTATTCACTTTTATTATCACTGAGTTGGAAGTACTCACTTTACTCCCTATGCCATGCGTGCAGTTGCAGGTATTGTCAACCCAGTAGTAGGTTATTAGCAGGACTGAAGGCCATATTGTGGTAGTTGAGCAAGGTGACCGCCAGCGTTCGCGGCACCGCATTCCACTTTTCAATTTCAGTTTCATCTTGTTTACATGTACTTTGTTTGGTCCAGTAGTAGTGTTCCTACTCATTAGATGCTCGTGACTTGTGACACCCCGGTCGGGTTGTATTGGGATGGAATTGATAGTTAAACGCCACTAAGATGTATTTTCTATTCATTATGTTTAATAGCTGTTTAATAAGAGGATTTGGGGGTTGTTGGCTGGCC
Organism: Nicotiana glauca; assembly: GCA_026770625.1. Taxonomy (NCBI): domain Eukaryota; kingdom Viridiplantae; phylum Streptophyta; class Magnoliopsida; order Solanales; family Solanaceae; genus Nicotiana; species Nicotiana glauca. The sequence goes on from MU776751.1 coordinate 1,708, forward strand.
TTGTCTTCACGAGAGGCACCATCACGACCGGGTATGGAATTTGGGTCGTGACAAAAGAGGTTATTCATATTGACGAGCTGGAACATACTCAAAAACAGGGTTGGAATCTTTTCTTTGATGGGGCAACTAACATAAAAGGAGTCGGAAAAAGGGCTATGCTTATTTTTGAAATAGGGCATCACTACCATATTATGGCTCAGCTTCATTTATATTGTACCAACAATATGGCTGAGTACGAGGCATTCTTTTTGGGTTTGAGGCTAGTTGTAGACATGGATGTTTAGGAAGTCTTGGTCTTGGGAGACTCGGATCTTCTGGTGGACCAAACTCAAGGATAATGGGAAACAAGTGATTTAAAGCTCATATAGTACCGATAATGTTTGCATGATCTTTGTTAACGTTTTCGATCAGTAGAGTTCAGGCATATTCCAAGGATCCAAAATGAGGTTGCCGATGCTTTGGCTACCTTTGCATCAATGTTGCACCATCCGGACAAAACTTATGTCGATCCTCTGCATATTCAAGTCCGCAATCAGTATGCTAACTGTAGCATGGTGGAAGAAGAACTTGATGGTGAACCGTGGTTCCACGATATCAAGGAGTACATCAGAATGAGAGTATATCTGGTGCAAGCCACGAGCGATCAAAAGAGAACAATTAGACGGTTGGCAAGTGGATTTTTCATCAGTGGAGGGGTTTTGTATAAAAGAACTCCAGATTTTGGATTGCTAAGATGCATAGATGCTAGATAGGTCACGACTATCATGACCGAAGTACATTTCGGAGTCTGCGGACCGCATATGAGTGGGTATGTTTTGGCGAAGAAAATTCTTCGAGCAGGTCATTATTGGCTCACCGTGGAGTGAGATTGTATTAATTTTGTGCACAAGTGTCATCATTGCCAAGTACACGGAGATTTAATTCATTCTCCGCCATCCAAATTGCACACAATATACGTACCATGGCCTTTCGTTGCTTGGGGCTTGGATGTCATTGGACCAATTGAGCCAACAACATCCAATGGGAATAGGTTTATTCTGGTGGCCATTGATTATTTTACCAAGTGGGTTGAAGCAAAAACTTTCAAGTCTGTGATCAAGAAAGTAGTGGTCGATTTTGTTCGCTCAAATATCATTTCTCGGTTTTGGATCCCAAAGGTGATCATCACAGATAATGGTGCTAATCTCAACAGTCATTTGATGAAAGTGGCATGTAAAGAGTTTAAGATTACATATCATAATTCCACCCCATATTGCCCCAAGGCGAACGGAGCAGTCGAGGCGGCTAACAGGACCATAAAGAAGATAGTTTAGAAAATGGTGGAAGGTTCCAGGTAATGGCATGAAAAGTTTCCCTTTGCATTGTTGGGTTATCGTACTACTATTTGCACTTCAGTAGGTACAACTCCTTATTTGTTGGTAAATGGCGCTGAAGCAGTGATACCCGCGGAAGTTGAAATCACATCCCTTCGAATTGTTGCTGAGGCCGAAATTGATGATGATTAGTGGGTCAAAACCCATTTGGATCAGTTAAGTTTAATTGATGAGAAAAGATTGGCGACAGTGTGTCATGGTTAGTTGTATCAAAAGAGAATGGCAAGAGCGTACAACAAGAAGGTGCGTCCCCTGAAGTTTGAAGTGGATCAACAAGTATTGAAGCACATCCTTCCACATTAAGCAGAAGAAAAAGTCATGTTCGCCCCAAATTGGTAGGTGTCATTCAACATAACAAGAGTGTTGTCCAATGGTGCTTTGTATTTAACAGATATTGAAGGCAAATGTGTAGACATGGCTATCAATTCTAATGCAGTCAAGAGATATTATGTATGATTTATTTGGTTTACATTGTGTTTGTTTGTACTTGGTATGTTTTGAAGAATGGAATGAAGAAGGCAATTTATTCTGCAATATAAACACTTTACCCTTTGTTACCCCATTGAGCCTTATGTATTTCATTTCATACCCCTCTGTTGGAATTAGTAGTGAAATTCAGCAAAGAGAAAAAGAAGAGAAAAAAATACAAAAAAAAAAATACAAAAATAAAGCAATTCCTATGACATGAACTATGTTGGACCTGATTCCTTTTAAGGATACGTAGACAGCCTCACGGTTTGGTACCCTCAAAATAAAAATTCAAAAATCCCCAAGTAGAGAAACTGGGCCAGAAGTTGTGATTGTTGTATGAAATCTGATTCCAAAAGTTACAATTTTGAACCCATTTGAGTTGTTTTGAGCCTTTTGATATCTTTTGTTTCTAACCCTATCCAAGAGCCTACATTACGGTCCAAAGAAAGATCTTCCGATCAGTCTTTGAGAGATGCCAAGTTAAGCAAGTAAAGATGATTCATATCATGGGCAACAATCTGATCTAAGCAAGAAATAAAAAATAAGAGGGTATTATTGTTGAAAACCCTCACGGGCACCATAAGACGACAAAAGCTATGAGAAATAAAAAATGTGAGAGTCTTATTGGTAAAAAGCTTCATGGGCACCGTAAGGCAAAAAGTGAGTTGAGAGATGAACAAACGAGAGAGGTTTGTTGGTGAAAACCCTCCAGGGCACTGTGAGCCAAACAAGGTATGTAAGTTCGCAGAACGTAAAGATTGGGCTATGGAGATCCTAAGGTACAAACTATGACAACTGAAAGTTGATTGGCTGAATAGACTGGGGTGAGTGATCCGAAATGCATATCATGATCATTGGTGCTAGTTACTCCAATCAGACAAGTTTCTTTTCCTTTTCTCCCTCAAACAATCATCCACATTTGGATTTTCTTCTTTATTCCTAACTCTCAAAGACATTGCATTTCATTTCTTTTGGTTTTTCTTTAAGGCTTTTCCAATGTCATCCTTGGTTAAACAAGTAACAAGGAATTTCAAAGATTACTACCAGCTTCCAAATTGTACAAAGCAAAATATGGCTTGAACATGCCAGAGATAGTATAATGTAAAGTGGGTCATTGTTCAAACGTCGAATGGTTTGGTAATTTCGTGGGGGATGCAGAGGTTCAAATAGAAAGGTCAGAAATGTAAAACAACAGTTTGGGTATAGAACACTCGGGTCATCCAGGATCCTACGGTTGAGGATTAGTGAGAAGGTCAAACAATTCTTGGCCAAGTTCAAGGCAACCAGTCAAAGCAAAGCACGACAAAGGAAGAGTCACCTTCAGTAAGAATGCCATAAACTAATTACCACATTTTAAACTGACAAGATTTTTATTTGATTTGAAACAGGGGCAGAAATTTTTGTTAGTTTTGAAGAAACCCTCCATAAGGAAAAAGCAAGTACCAGACAGGTTTGACCGTAAGTTATCAGGACCCTCCTGCATAATGGGACTTAATTTAAAATCCTCAGGGCCCTCCTGGATAATGGGATTTAATTAAAATTCTCAGGACCCTGCTAGATAATGGTACTTAGTTAAAATTCAATACATTTACGAGTAACAAGATCTAGCATAAGTCTTACCCCAAAAAAATGTAAGTTGGCTTTGAAGTTTTCATTCTTAGGATAGAATTCAATTCGAAATTTTCAGGGCCTCTTGAATAATGGGACCTAGCTTTAAGAATTCCATTAGATAGCAAGATTTAGCGACAGTTCTGCTGTAAGGAAGTATAATTTAGCCTTAAAGTTATCACTCTTAAGATAAGACTTGATTTTGATTTTCAGGACCCTCCTGGATAATCACATGTAGTTTTATGATTTTTTTTAGAAAACAAGATTCAGCAGAAGTCATACCTTCAGAAAATATAATGTAGCTTTAAAACTGGCATTTTACCGGAAGTTTTTAGGACCCTCCTGGACAATGGGATCTAGATTTCAAATTCTTATAGATATTTAGTATCATGATTCAATTAACATTCATAGATGTGTCCAGATACCAAACTGGGGCAGTAAAATTTCTTCAGTTCGTCTATTTTTCAGGTGCCCATCTGAAGAACAAGGGAGGACAACATTAGTTTCAAAGAATAGAAAGCAGTTCATGTAAAGCAATCAAGCACCCATCTAGAGAAACAAGGGAATACAAAATCAAAGAAAAGCAATTTCAAGAAAAAGATAGTTAAAGTTTTGGCAATCAGGCAACCACCCGGAGAATAAGAGAGAACAACTAAATTTTTAAAGGAAAACAGTGTAAGTTCAACAATCAGGCACCCACCTGGAGAACTAAGGGAAGAAATTCAAGTGTTGGTAATTAGGAGCCCATCTGGAGAACGAAGGGAAGCAGTTCAAGCGTTTGTAATCAAGAGCCCACCTAGAGAACGAAGGGAAGCAATTCAAGTGTTGGTAATCAGAAGCCCACCTGGAGAATGAAGGGAAGCAGTTCAAGTGTGGGCAATCAGGAGCCCACCTGGAGAATGAAGGGAAGCAGTTCAAGTGTTGGTAATCAAGAGCCCACCTGGAGAACGAAGGGAAACAGTTCAAGTGTTGGTAATCAGGAGCCCACCTGGATAATGAAAAGAAGCAATTCAAGTGTTGGTAATCAAGAGAACACCTGGAGAACGAAGGGAAGCAATTCAAATATTGGTAATTAGGAGCCCACCTGGAGAACGAAGGGAAGAAGCAGTTTATGTGTTGGTAATCAGGAGCCCACCTGGAGAGCAAGCGAATACAGTTAAATTTTTTGTAATCAGGAGCCCACCTGAAGAATGAAGGGAAACAACAATTCAAGTATTGGTAATCAGTAGCTCACCTGAAGAATGAAGGGATTTCATGCAATTATTTCTAGTATGGAATGAGTCAATCATCCACTTTGGTATCTTATTGAACAAGGCAATCAGAAAACCACATGAAGAAGGAAGGGAAGAAGGAATTCAATTATTGGTAATCAGGAGCCCACCTGAAAAATGAAGGGGTGCAACAGTTCAAGTGTTGGAAATCAGTAGCCCACCCGGAGAACAAAGGGAAAGCAACAATGGTCAAAGGAAAACGTTTCAAGTTCAGCAATCAGGCGCCCACCAGGAGAAAAGGGAAAGCACGTCAGAATACAATTCAAGACTGCAATAAAGGAATCTCACATGGAGACTACAAGTCAACAAAGTAGCGGAAACTGCAAGATCAAGTTTGTAGAAATTAGATACTTGTAATTCATAGATCATAGTTAGTCTGGTTTCTTTTATTTTTTCCTGGTGTAATAATGAGTTCAATAAGCAGTAGCAGCAGAAACAGTAAAATCACAGCTTCATGGAAGTCCCAGCTACTGAAACTTCCCGAACTACACTGTCCTGATTCATCTTATAGCTAAAGATATGTAGGCAACTTTAGAAGCTGGGTGCGGTCAAATCTTTCAAAAAATGCTTCCCACAAAGTATTAAAACGGGAAAAATCGCTCGTATCTACTCACTTTATCTTTACACAAAAACTCTTCGTATTTTCGGACAAAGAGGGGCGGCTGTGAGCAAGTGATTTTTTCCCTATGTGAATTACTCCCATAGATTCAAGAAAAATAAATTTTTATGATTATGTGCAATTTTGTAGATTTTTATAGTATTTTTATTAATTTCTCGCATTTGTCTGTGCATGTTTATTTTATTTACATCATGAAAAAAATACAAAATATATTTCATTTGCATATAGGATTTATTTTTACATTTTTAGGTTAATTAATTGTTTTACAAAATGAAAAATTACAAAAAATGACTCACTTTGCATTTATAACTTTTTAACTTTAAATTTTGTAGTTTCTTTTAATTTAGGAAGTGATTAATTCTTGTAAATATTATGTTATATAATTAGTTTAATTTGGTAAATTAATTTAGTTTAAGAGTCTAATCTAGGTTTTAATTAATTGAAAAGAAAAATAAAGCATTTGAAAAAGGGAAAATTAGAAAGGTTGTTATGGCCAAAATTTGTCATGGCCCAAGCGAATCCCCTCTCAAGCCTAAATTGTTTTTCCACCCAGTCTGCCCCATGCCCGGTCCAAACCTTTCAGGTCTTTGATACAATTAAAACGGCGTAGTACTAAGGCAATACTATGTTGATTTGGTTTCAAAAGTTTAAAAAAAGATCCTGGCCCTTCATCTTCTTTCATCTAACGACCAGGAAGACTTTCCTCCATTACTCGTACAAACCGGCCTAGACCCGTCTCACCATACTCGGTCTAGCCCTGCCTAAAGCAAAACAACCTCGTTTCATTGGGTTTTAATTATAGCCGTTGGATTTCAATCATCCAACAGCTCGGAATTAGCTGGTCACTTACTATAAAAATGTCCATAAAGCCCCCCATACCCCTGTCAACCCCCCTAGTCTTCTCCTCGCCCTCCTATCTCTCAAATCCTAAGGACCGCCACACTGGAATGCCCTAGCCTCCTCTGCCGACGGCGATGCTCCGATCACCCCTATCTTCATACAAAAGAGCCCTCTTCACCCTCCATCCCAAATCCCAAACCCATTGACTTCAAATCACAATCGAGATCTTCGAATCTGGGATCGAAGATTGGAGTACCTTGAGCCTTAATGTCTCTAAACATCTTTAGAATGTTACCACACAACCACTCTCACCATTGCTTACTAAAGCTGTCATTAATTCCCGCAAATACACTCTCAAATCCCTTGGATTTTGAATCAGAAAAAACCCTACTTATTTTAGTTCAAAAACTCTCTCGCTCTCGGAGTTTAGTACGAATTGAGATTCGTGTTACCCAAAGCTTTCTTGTTGGAAGCTTTGGCTAATTCGAGTTTTGGTTTGATTGTGAGAAGCTCTGCTATTTTTCTTGGCTCTTATTCTCTCGCCTTTTGGGTCATACGTTTGGACACCATTGTTTCCCAAGTTGTGTTTCGGTTAGTTATCATTTTTCTTTTTCCTTCTTTGATTTTCTTTTGTTTATTTGCCTCTGACAAATCATCTCTTTTCTTTAGTTATTAGTTGGTCTGTTGCATGTTTAGATTTAGGTCATTGTAGTGATTTTCAGCATATTGATGTAATTAACATTTTTCTTTAGTATTCTTGAATTTCATATTCGCCTGTTGTCTCACTTGCATCTTTTCTTTCGTTTTGCTCCTTCAGTTTTTTTTTTTGACGCCAGAATGGCAGAATTTATGGGCTTACCTATTTGTGGCCTATGGTCTTTTGGATCACAATTTTGGGGTTCAAGGGTTCCGAAGGCCAAAGGCCGTTAGAACCTGCTAATGTAGTAGCCCAAGGACCAAGTCAATTTAACCCGTTTTGTAGGTTTGAGTAATTAACAGGGTTTTTTAGGGTAGCCTAGGGATTGTTTAGATTAGGTAAATTTTACTTAAATAATTAGGAAACCTCTAAGAGTGGTGGGGTTCGGAGTGCAATAGAAGGATTTGAGTTGAATCAAATAAAAAAAATTAGGGAAGGGGTATTTGTGAATAGAAAATTCATTTTTCTGCTGCCTTAAGAAGTCCTATATAAGGCTTTCTTAGAAAGAGAGGACAAAGCTAAGACAGAGCTTGAAGAGAACACATAGCTTATAGAGCAGAAAGCTTAAATGATTTTAAGAGTCAAAGAGAAGATAGCTTAGAGAGGGCTTAGAGAAATTCAGAGATAAAAAAAACTGAAAAGCAAAAACGATTGAGAGAAGTTATTCCCGGAAATACATTGAAATTTCTACATCTTTTGGGGTGGGAATTGGTTCTGAATCTGTTCCCTAATCTTGAGTTTCAACTAGATTTTAAAAAGCTTCAAAGAACTCTTGTTTTATCTAGGTAAAAATGGTTTAAAGATCTAAAATTGCCGGGTTTTTGGAAGTTTTTTTATTTGGTTTTATTGCTGATCTCTGCTGCTATGTGTGCTAGCTCGGTGTTTCTTAAAGTTGATTTCCAAAGTTCTCCTTTTGTCTTTGCTGAAACCAGGTACACATCCGACCTCAAAGGACATGTTAAAATGGGAATGAATATACTAATGATACTATGTCGGATTATGTAGTTCTATATTCATGTAGTTTTGTTATGTGGTTATGTGTTCATTAAGTTGTTATTATTAAAGTATTTGTAAAGTGGATGAGTAATTTGGACTAGTATGGTTTGAGTTATGGGCTAATAAGAGTGTTGGTAGATATATTTAACCACACTTTTTGTACTATTTGTTTTAATGTGGGATTGTGTTCAGAAGTTAGGCATGTGAGCTCTATTAATTAACTTGAGGTTATTTATATCTTCTAGATGTTAGTTTAGGTGTTTGAACAAATTCAATGCATGTTATTATATCTGATAGCTGATTTAAATGGCTGTAATACTCTATTAAAGTCACTAAATATTTTAGTTTCAATGTTGATTAGTAGTAATTCTGCTTCTAAGATGCAGAAGATTGGTTGTTCGTTGAGCATGAAGTGTGCCATGTTGCAATACAGGAAAGTCTCTCATTTAGTTTAGGTGAAATCATCCAGTGTTTGCTTCCTTTCCAAGGTCTAGAGTCAAGCAGTTCCAAGTCCATTGTTAATAAATAAAGTAGTTATGAAACATTCAATTGCTTTCTTCTTGCTGGAAATTCGAATTGGTGACTTTAAATGTTGAGACAGCCTACATACGATCTGTTAATAATCAGAAATTGTAACTTCATTTCAGCATTTATGTTAGCATCAATAATGCATTTTGCATTGGGTCATGCTCATTGGTGTTTTTTCGAACTCTAAATCTTCACAACAATGTTGTTTACCTTCAATTGTTAATGCTTAAATTACGAACTGGGCTATTAGCATTGGCCCAGTTGTGCCGAATTTCCTTTTGATAGGCAGATCCTAGCTATGGGCTTCGTGATTGAGCCCAGTCATGTCATCATGCTTGTTGGCATTATGGGCAGTTGGTCATTGGGCTCACAGCCCGCCTGGGCTCCTTCAGTAACTCAACTTGGATTCATGTACTGGTCATTAATATTGAGTTTAAACCTTCACCTTAATGATTGGAAAATTCTTTAGTCCTTTATTTAGTTGGCTAAGTCTAGGGGTCATCCTATTCACTTGTTTTTATATTGGGCTTAATTTCAACCCAGGTTCCCCTATACAGGCTTTGATTTTGTGATAACTTTGTAACAACTTCATTTCTTACAAATGTCTAGTGTCTCACAAACTTATTTCGGTGCATTTTTTAATTTGAGATGCGCCATATTAGATAATAAAAAGAACTCATGGCCCTCACTTAAGTATTTTTAATCCTTTAGAAATCGAGGCGTGCCATCTTAATTAAATTGCCCTTGGACCTCATATTAATAATTTAGATACTAAAAATCAATCTCGTAGTTTGCTTTAGACACTTAATTAAATTATTACAACTACGTGTACGATTCCCGTGACGTGGTTGTGATACTTAGTTTTTTTATTAGATACCAGTGGGAGTATTAAGATTAGCCTTATCTAAATATAATTTTTTTTCCTAAAATGAATTGAGGTGCACCATACGCAAATAATATCCATAACACTGGCCCTCACATAAATAAAAAAATAGTATAAACAATGTCTTGAATTTTCGTAGTTCGCTTTAGGCGCGTTAAATAAATAGTTGTCATATCTATGGGTACGTTTCCCATAACGTAATTGTGATACTTAATTTCTAAAATCCGGGGGTACATTTATGTGACCCGACCATAATTTAACTTGTTAATAAAATAAACATGTTGTAGATCGTGGGTACGATTTCCGTGACACGATTCAAGACGTGTAATCAAATAATTAGTTGCATAACAATTGAATTATTAAAAGCGGTTTGAAAAGGAATAAAATGCACATAGGTTTCAACGTTGTTTTTTTTAAAATCAAATAAATATGCCAATAATAACAGTTAAGCGACCGTGTTAAAATTACGAAATCCGAGAATGCCCAATACCTTCTCCCAGGTTAACAGATTTCCTTACCCGAATTTCTATGTTCGCGGACTGTAAAGCAGAATCAATCTTTCCTCGATTCGGCATTTAAACCCGGTGACTTGGGACACCATAAATTATCCCAAGTGATGACTCTGAATTTATAAATAAATAATACCATTTCGATTGTCACTTAAATTGAAAAAAAGTCCTTTGTTCCCTTTTGGGGGGTAGGAAAAAGGAGGTGTGACAAATACAATTACGAACATATCTAAAAAAGGACTGAACACACGGTTCATCAAATCCATGAATAATGCTGGGGCATTGGTCAGGCCGAACGACATGACCCAAAACTCAAAGTGCCCATATCTAGTCCGGAATATTTTCTTCAAAATATCTTTATCCTTAACCTTACCTAATGGCACCCGGACCTCATGTCTATCTTTGAAAAATACTTGCCACCTTGAAACTGATCAAATAAATCATCAATTCTCTGGAGGAGGTATTTATTCTTGATCGTCACCTTATTGAGCTACTTATAATCAATACAAATTCGTACGAAACCATCTTTCTTTCCCAGGTGCTCCCTACGGTAACGTATTAGGCTGATAAAACATTTTTCAAGTAAGTTCTTTAATTGTTCTTTTAATCCTTTCAGCTCTTCGGGGCCATTCTATAGGGAGGAATAGATATTGGATGAGTATCTGGTAGTAGGTAAATATAAAACTCAATTTCTCGCTTTGGCGGGAGACCCGAAAGTTCATAGGAAAACTCATTAAGCACTGGGATGGACTTAATGGTTGGTTACTCTACTTCCATATTCTGAACACGAACTAAGTGATAAATACATCCCTTATTGATCAACTTCCTTGCCTTGAGATAGTAAATAAATCTACCACTCGGCGATGCCGTGTTACCTATCCACTCCAAAACAGGCTCCCTTGGAAATTGAAATTAGACTATCTTTAATCTACAATCAATGTTGGCATGACAAGAAGCCAACCAATCCATACCCATTATAGCATCAAATTCTACTATATCTAACTCGATTAATTCTTCTACGATAGGGCGACCATGAACTACTATTATACAACCCCTATATACTTGCGTAGCTATAAACCGAGTCCCCAACAGGTGTAGATACCTCAAAAGGTTTGACCAATTTAGATTTTATTCCAAACACACCAGAAACTAGCGGAGTAACGTATGATAAGGTGGAACCTGGGTCAATCAGTGCATATACATCATATGAGGAGACTGATAATATACCTGTAACTACATCAGGCGATGACTTATGGTCCTGTCATCGTGTCAATGCATAAAGGTAGTTCAGAGGACTGCTCGAACTAGATGCTCTGCCTCTGCCTCTACCACGACTCATTGGGGTTTGGGGACCTTGCCCAGAGGGCGTACTGCTGATGACAAACCAGCTGCAGATCCCGACGACTAAGTTATTCTTACATCACCTCTCATTGGACAATCCCTCATAATGTGGCCTGGATAAAAATAAGTATAACAAATACCTAACCCCATACGGTACTGTCCAGGATGCTGCTTACCACATTGAATACATTGTGGCAAGGGTTGCCTTATCTAATTTGACTCACCCCTAAACTGAGAACCTAAGGCCCTGGAATTATGACTAGCCCTTAAATATGTAGAACGATCAAATCTTATACCACCAAATTGAGGGGGTGCGCTAGTCGATGGCTGGGCTGGATACCTCGAATACTGCTGCCTCTGGCTACCTCAAAACTCACCAAAAGGATCCAAAGACCTCGTTCTCTTATTGTGGGCCCTATCATACTCATGATCAGCCCTTTATTTCTATTTACGCTCCTCTACACCCTAAGCATATTCCTGAATACGAGAAATATCTATGTCTGGATGAAGCGAGACCAACATACAATCGTTAAGCAAGTGAGGCTCTAATGCTATCACGAACTGGTGAACCCGATCCTCCATCTTATATACAATATTCGGGGCATACTAAACCAACAAATCAAACTAGAGAATGTATTCTCGAACACTGATGTTACCCTATGGAAGGGTCAATAACTTACAACTCTGGTTTACCTAAACTTTGGTGGAAGATAATGACGAAGAAAACCTTATGTAAACTCCTGACATACCATTGGAGGGACATCCTCGCCTATGGACAATTCCTAAGACTCGTACCAATTAACTGCAACATCTCGGAGTCTATAGGAAGCTAGCTCGATTGACTTAGTCGTAGTGGCATTCATTACCCGTAACTTCCTCTGCACTCTATCAATAAATACATGAGGGACCAGATTCAGATCTGTCCCAGTGAATATCGGAGGGTCTAAATTAATGAAGTCACGAACCCTCGTATTGACGGACCTATGTGCATGACCAGTACCTACTTTCTGATGTCGAGTCTGTGCGGCTACTAGTCAGGCTAATAACTGAATAGCATCTCTTATCTCCTGACCCGACACATCCATCTGAGGTGTTGAATTTATAGGGGCGGGCACTCGAGCTGGTACCCCTCGGAGCTCTTCTGGAAAAGGCAAGGTATTTGAAGTATGAGATTGAAGCTCACCATGAGACTCTCTCGGATCCCTGGTAACTCATTGCGCTTTACTAGTAGTCTCACCAGCCATGGACTTTCCCTTATGGTAGACGTACTCTTTGGAGACATCGTTTAAAATATAGCGTATCATTAGGAACATGAATTTTTGCATCGCACAATCTGAGATAAAAAGAGAGGATAACATCCTATATGTCCTGTAGCCTCCTATGTATAAGTGTGGTGTACGACACGCCCATTAACAAGACTCTACTAGATACGGTCTGTAGACAACCCTAGGACAAAACTGCTCCGATATTACTTTTGTCACGACCCAAACCGATGACTCGCGACGGGTGTCTGAGTCCTACCTGTCAAACACCCCTAAGCATGCGTCTTAGATATGAACTTGAATAACATCTGTTGCATTACGTAATTAATATACGTGAAGTAAACCTGTCATCAAGGCATATGTACGTGTACATGCAGAATACGGTGAGCGAGCAGGCTAGGCAACTGTAGATAACTATACATCCAAAACTGAAAGCCGACAAGGCCACATATAATCCAACCAGATATACTGTGCACAGACCTCTAATAGATATATAATTGTACAAAGATGGGACTGAGCCACATCATACCCATATATATATATATATATATATATATTCAAATGTATCTTACCAAAATAAAAAGTAGCTTCGGATCAAGTGGAGTACGCCAACTCTCGCTGATCAGGGATCCTAAGTAGGGGGACCGTCAACTTTCCTACCTGCACATGCAGGCATGAAATGCAGGCCTCATAAAATAGGGTGTTGGTACGAAAAATGTACTAAGTATGTAAGGCATGAAAATTAGAACATAAGAGACATAGATGAAAAATGGAATATAGAAACATATCGTTAAATCTAAATAACTTTATAAATTCTGAAATGTTTATAATGTCATGCACGTGCGTATAGATTTAATTCCATGCATAGGTGTGGGTATACATAATATCATCAAGCCACCGAAGGCATCCCATTATATCATCTCGGCCACTGTGGGCAACATCATCAACAAATACTAATTGATCAGGTGGTGGTACGTATATAACGCAGTAACCTTTTCCCATATCCCATATCCCATATACATATATTTATATATATACGCATATATAACGCCATCTGGTCATGAGTCAATGCACATGTATTAATGAGTGAAACGCATGAAAAATACGTAATGATCTCAATATTCTTTCCGGATAAACTTTTCCAACTACGTATTATTCTGAGACTCATGAACAGAAGATAATAAAAATTCTCATGGGGAATCAAAAATATACACCCCTACTATTTCAATGAATACAGTAATTTATGAAACTATGTATTTGCTCGTTTCTTCAGTATCATATGGACCATACCAAAAGAAAGAAGTTAGTGCCTTAACATACATGTTTCTCGAATTATTTGAACGAATCTGCTTCTGCAAAATATGGACGAAATTTATGCTTAGATTACCTTGAAATTGGAACGAACTTGTTTTGCATTTAAAATTTTGGGAAGAATTTTGATTCTACTCTCACGTTTTTCTCAAAGGCAAGAGTCTTTGAAACTTAACCAAGAATCAAATTTTTAAACCAAGAAAGAGAAATGTTTCTTGCTTTTGGTCTTGGACGTTAGTCTCTTTTGACCAAAATGCAAGAACTTAAAATCTGATCTTTTGAAGTAGTTGAATTAGAAATGATTCTTGCTTTTGTTAATTCTAATTAATGCTTAGGTAGCCACCTACTCCAACATGACCATGAGTCATTGTTTGGAAAGTAGTTGGCCTCCAGGTTTTTGTTTTGGAGATAATTATTAATTTTTGTCCATTTATTAGTTAGCTTGGTAATGTTCCGTTATCCGGGAATTAATTAATTACCTACATAATTTAAAAATGACTAAAAATTACTTATAATTCAATTTTTTTAAAATACTTCATATATACTTTATATATTATACTACCGTGATCATATGGTACCTTGCATGCTACTAGTTCATAATTATCGGGTACTATCGCTCGACCCGTATTTTATTCCAAATTGGCCACTTTCAACGAAACTCATTTTTTTATTCTGTGTACCCTTTTATCTTTCACGATACTTATTTATCGCTTGTTATAAATAGCGTAAGTACGTCAACGTAAAGATGATCTCATCCCCGAGTCTAGGTCGTTTAACTGAAAACAAAATTTTAACGTACGCAAATGCGAGATGTAACACCAAATCACCTCACGGGGCTAAACAAATCATAAAATTTTAATCCGAGGTCATCTACTAACAAGTCAAATCTTGGTCAAACCTCTTAAATTTTAAGCTCCAAACTGACAATTGTTCTTCCAAATTCATTCGGATTACCCTGAAAACCAAAAATGACGATTTACATAAGTCATAATACATCACACGGGGCCAGTCATGCCCGAGAACTGGCGAATAAAGTGCAAAATCTCAAAACGACTTGTCGGATCGTTTCATTCTTGCAGTTTCTTCAAAAGAGTATATGTAGTTGTCTTCCTCCTACTTCGGTTAAAACAATACTTCGATATAATAGGAAGGAGTGGGCTATGACTCTCACAAGTGGTGTTCGGAGAAGACTCGTTAATGAGTGAAAACAATTTGTTGTCGACAATAATCTGAAGAAAGGGAGTGTTCTTCTCTTTGAACTAGTTCAGGCTACATCAGGGGCTGTGATCTTCTTTGTTGAAGTGCTAGGATAAACTAATACTTAGCTTGATAATTTCTCCTCTTTAGTTATGTCACAACCCAGATTTCCCACCATCGGGGGTCGTGACGGTGCCTACTCGTGGTAGCTAGGCAAGCCAAGAACCTTTGAAAACATTAACCTATCTTGTGTTATACATGATTAAACAATTACATTGTCAATGAATAAGCAGTTAAAGAGACAACGAAAAGTAAAATTTAGCGGAAGTCTGAACTAGATATAGAAATAACGATTGGAAAACAATACAAACCTCTACCCAGCATCTGGTATCACAACAATACATGGTCTGTCTAGGATTACTATAAATAAGAGTTTGAAATAAAGGACATAGTCTGTATCGTACACAAAAGTCAGCAGAACATGAAAACTGATAGAAGAGACGTCGGGCCTGTGGAAGCCAGCAAGGCTACCTCGGAGTCTCGTGGACTCATGATTGGCTCCCTGACTACTGTTGCCCACCGTAAGCTTCTCCGACACTTGGATCTGTGCAAAAGATCATAGAGTGTAGAATCAACACAACCGACCCCATGTGCTGGTAAAAGCATAGCCTAACCCCGGCGAAGTAGTGACGAGGCTAGACTGGACTACCACATAAACCTATGCAGTTATATATACATATACAGCGTAATCAAGATACAAAAATTAACTAGTCAATATAGGAAGGGAGCATGCAGTGGGGAAGATAACAACCCCGAATAACAATCACCAAATAACGAAGAAAGCAGCATAGCTAGACATCAATAAAAAATTAGAAATCAATAAGTGCACGACAACACCCTTCGTGCTTTTACTCTCATCCTCACCAAGAAAATAATGATAACAATGTGCACAACATCACCCTTTGTTCTTTTACTCTCTTTCGTCACATATAAATAATAGAATTGGCACATAATGGTACATCGTGCGGTACGACGTCACCCTTCGTGCTTTACTCTATTTCCTCATAATAAGCAAATAATGCACAACATCACCCTTCGTGCTTTACACTCTTTCCTCACAATAAACAAACAATGCACGACATCACCCTTCGTGCTTTAACACTCTTCCTCACCCAAATAACAATCACAAACAAGGAAAAGGGAATAAACAAAATAATTATAGAAATACCAGCAAGGGAACACAATTGAAATAATTAAATCCCGGCAATGGAACAACATCAATATTCTCAACGTCTCGGCAAGGGAAAATAACCTTAAGCAACAATATCCTGGCAAGGGAGCAATTTAAACACTGTCTCTCTTTCTTTCAATCTTATTTCATATCTCACTTTACCACTTGAGCTAATGCTCCAAAGGGTTCAACCATTTCATATACGTTCACAATTGCATTATAACTTGAGCAAGTGCTCCTCGATGTTCATAGGTCACAATTTCCTTTCACAATCCTTTCACAACAAATAGTAATCTTCACCAAGGCAAAAGAAATACAACGAAATCAAGATATTCATAATTTAAAGACTCATGGTCATGCTATAAACCAACGTATAGATACTCGTCACCATGCCTATACGCTATACTCGACAATTACCACATATAAAATATAACTCAACTCCTAATCCCTCAAGCTAGAGTTAGACGAAACACTCACCTCAAACTTCTACGGCCAATTCAATCCTCAACAACCACGTTTCCTCTCAGGTTCGGCTCCAAATCGATTGTATCTATACAATAATGGCTTCAATACATCAATAAATGCCAAACAATGAGAACCCAATGCCTAATTATAGCTTTCCAAGCATTATTCCCTAAATCCCAAAAATCGACCCCAGACCCGCTTGGTCAAAACACGAGGTTCAGACCAAAATCATATCACCCATTCATCCACGAGCCCGAATATATAATTTGTTTTCAAATTGGACCCCAAAACAAGGTCTAAATCAAGAAAAATAAAAAGCCCTAACTCTAGCCAAATCCCCAATTTCTTCCCTTAATTACATGTTTTTGTCCTAGGATTTCAATAGATGTTGATGGAAAATGAAGAAAACGAGTTAAAAATTACTAACCCAAGAGTTAATGGTGGTAGGATGCTTCAATGGCCACACTAGAACTTTGGAGAAGAAAGAGTTTGAGAAGTGTTATGAAAATCCTGTTTGCATTTTGTTTTGAAGAATTAGAATAAATGGGCGAAATTACTCATCGTGTTCGCAACAGGCTGATCACGTTCGCGATGAGTGACACTGGGCAGACCATTGCATTCCCGGGAAGGGGAAAGCGAACGCGGAGAATAAAATAGTTGTGGCCCAGAAATTGACCTACGTGAACGCGTGGGCCATCACGCGAAGGCGATGAAGGAATCCTGCAAAGCTACGCGAACGCGAGCATATGCATGCGAATGCAAAGGGGAAAAGAAAGCTAAGCCCTAAGGATCAAATAGCCCTACGCGAATGCGAGGCAGTGATGCGAACGCGATGAAAGAAAAATCAAAGCTTCGCGAACGCAGGGGATGCATCGCGAATGCGAAGAAGAAATGGGGCCTGCAATAGCTGAAGCAAAATATACTATTTCCATAAGTCCAAAACCACTCCGAAATACCTCCGAAATAGAGGGCTCCTAACCAAACACATGCACTTTCTCAACAACATCCTACGAACTTAAGCGTGCAATCAAATCGCTAAATTAACATTAAAAACAATGAATCAAACCTCAGAATCAAAAGTTTTTCTTCAAATTTCATTAAGTTTCGAATTTAGAATTTTAAGTCGGAAACACGTCAAACGACGTCCAATTTTAACCAAACTTCACAGAAAGGACTTAAAATATATATGACCTATATCAGACGCCAGAACCAAAATACGGGCATGATACCATTTCCTTCTAATCTAGTTTAATTTCAATTTTTCCTTAACAATTTCATAAAAACAATTTCCTTTCAAAATTTGTTTCTCGGGCTCGGGACCTCAAAATTCGATTCCAGGCATGCGCCTAAGTCCCATATTTTCCTACGAACCCTCCGGGATCGTCAAATCACACGTCCGGGTCCGTTTATCCAAAATGTTGAACAAGCTCAAATCTATTCATTTTAACATAAAAATGTAATATTTTTAACAGAATTTCACATTTAAACTTTCTGGCTACGCGCCTAGACTGTGCACGCAAATCACGGTGACTCTAAATAAGGTTTCCAAGGCCTTAGAAGCACAAAATTCATTTAAAACAGGTGATGACCCTTTGGGTAGTCTCATTCTCCACCTCTAAAACAATCATTCGTCCTCGAACAGACAGAAGAAAGAAGTACCTGAGTGAGAGAAAAGATGAGGATAGCCGCTCCGCATATCAGACTCGGACTCCCAGGTCGATGCCTCAGGAGGCTGACCTCTCCACTGAACTCGAACAGAAAGGAAACTCTTGGATCTCAACTGACGAACTTGCCAGTCTAGAATAGCTACCGGCTCCTCCTCATAAGACAAGTCCTGGTCCAACTGGACAGTGCTGAAATCTAACACGTGGGTTGGGTCGCCGTGATACCTCCGAAGCATGGACATATGAAACACTAGATGCACGGCCGATAAGCTCGGTGTAAAACAAGTCTATGAGCCACATCTCCCACTCGATAAAGAATCTCAAACGAACAAATGAACCTAGGGCTAAGCTTGCCCTTCTTCCCAAATCTCATCACGCCTTTCATAGGTGACACTCGGAGCAATACCCGCTCACCAACCATAAAAGCCACATCTCGAACCTTGCGGTCTGTGTAGCTCTTTTGCCTGGACTGTGCTGAACGAAGCCTATCCTGAATGATCATGGCCTTGTCCAAGGCCTTCTAAACCAGATCCGTACCCAACAATCGAGGTTCTCCCGGCTCAAACCATCCAATCGGAGACCGAAACCGCCTACCATATAAGATCTCATAAGGAGCCATCTGGATGCTCGACTGATGGTTGTTATTGTAGGCAAACTCCGCTAAGGGAAAAAACTTATCCTACGAACCTCCAAAGTCAATAACGCAAGCTCGGAGCATATCTTCTAAGATCTGAATAGTCTGCTCGGACTGACCGCCTACCTAGGGATAAAATGCTATGCTCAACTCAACTCGTATGCCGAAATGATAGATACGGGCACACCATGAAGGGGAACAATCTCCTGAATATAGATCTCAACCAACCTCTCAGAAGAATAGGAGACTTCCATAGGGATGAAATGTGCCGACTTGGTCAGCCTATCAACAATGACCCATACTGCATCGAACTTCTTCCAAGTCAGCGGAAGTCCAGTAATGAAGTCCATAGTAATCCACTCCCACTTCCACTTGAGAAGCTCAATACTATGAAATACACCACCAGGCCTCTAATGATCGTACTAAACATGCTGATAATTCAAACAATGAGCCATATATGCCACCATATTCTTCTTCATTCTATGCCACCAATAATGCTACCACAAATCCTGATACATCTTCGTGGCGCCTGGATGAATAGAGTATCGGAGTTATGGGCCACCTCCAAAATTGACTCTCGGAGCCCATTAACATTAGGCACACATACTCGACCCTGCAATCTTAAAACTCCATCATCATCTAAGGTAACATGCCTGGCACCTCCGCGCTGCACCGTGTCTCCAAGGATACACAAATGGGGATCATCTTACTGTCGATCACAGATACGCTCCAATAAAGAAGAACGAGCGACCTGTAAGCTAACACACGACTGAGCTCACAAACGTCCAGCCTCACTAATTGATTGGCTAAAGCTTTAACATCCAAAGCAAGAGGCCTCTCACCGATCGAAATATAAATAAGACTGTCTATAGTGGCTGGCTTTCTACTCAATGCATCAGCCACCATATTGGCCTTCTATGGATGATATAGAATGGTGATGTCTTAATCCTTCAACAACTACAACTACCTTCTCTGCCTCAAATTCAACTCTTTTTGCTTGAAAAAGTACTGAAGGCTCTTGTGATCCGTGAACACCTCACATGCCACGCCATACATATGATGCCTCCAAATCTTCACTACATGGACTATGGCTGCCAACTCCAAATCATGAGCCAGATAGTTCTTCTCATGAATCTTCAACATTCTTGAAGGATAGGCAATGACCTTGCCATCCTACATCAACACTGCTCCAAGTCCAACACGAGAAGCATCACAATAGACTGTATAAGGCCCTAAACCTATGGGCAAAACCAACAGCGGTGTCATAGTCAGAGCTGTCTTAAGCTTCTGAAAGCTCGCCTCACACTCATTCGACCACCTAAATTGGGCATCTTTCTGGGTTAATCTGGTCATCGGGGCTGCAATAGATGAAAATCCCTCCACGAACCGTCGATAGTAGCATGCCAACCCTAAGAAAATTCGAATCTCTATAGTTGATGCTGGTATAGGCTAGTTCTTAACTGCCTCAACCTTCTTTGGGTCCACCTGAATACCCTCTGCTGATACAACATGACCCAGAAATGCAACTGAACCCAACAAGAATTCACTCTTCGAGAACTTAGCATATAATTGACTATCCCTCAGAGTCTGAAGAACCTCTCTAAAGTGTTGCTCGTGCTCCTCATGGATGCGGGAATATATCAATATATCATCAATGAAAACTATCAGGAATGAGTCCAAATAAGGCTTGAACACTCGGTTCATCAAGCCCATGAAAGTTGCTGGGGAATTTGTCAACCCGAATGACATAACCAAGAACTCATAATGCTCGTACAAAGTGCAGAAAGCTATCTTATGGACATCGGATGCCATAATCCTCAATTGATGGTAGCCAGATCGCAAGTCAATCTTCGAAAATACCTTGCCACCCTGAAGTTGGTCGAACAAATCATCAATCCTCGATAGTGGATACATATTCTTGATCGTTACATTGTTCAATTACCGGTAATCAATACACATTCTCATTGGCCCATCCTTCTTCTTAACAAATAACACAGGCACACTCCAAGGTGAGACACCGGTTCTAATGAAACCCTTCTCAAGCAAATCTTGCAACTGCTCCTTTAGCTCCTTCAACTCCGGTGGGGCCATAAGGTATGGTGGGATAGAAATAGGCTGAGTGCCTAGAACCAGATCAATGCAGAAATCAATATCCCCATTATGTGGCATAACCAGCCGGTCAGAAGGAAAAATATCAGGGAACTCACAAATAATGGGCACAAAATCAATAGAGGGAACCTCAGCACTGGAATCACGAACATAGGCTAAATAGGCTAAACACCCCTTCTCGACCATACACCGAGCCTTCACATATGATATAACATTGCGGGTAGAATGACCAAGAGTCCCTCTCCACTTTAAACGAGGCATACCCAATAAGGCTAAGGTCACAGTCTTGGCATAGTAGTCCAAGATAATGTGAGAGGGTGATAACCAGTCCATCCCCAATATAATATCAAAGTCGACCATATCTAAAAGCAACAAATCTACACGAGTCTCCCGATCCCAATCACCACAACACAAAAATGATGGAATCGATCGACCACGATAGAATCACCCACCGCATAGACACATAAACAGGAATACCCAATGCATCACTATGCATGACCAAATACGGGGTAAAGTAGGATGAAACATACGAATATGTAGACGCCGGATCAAATAACATCGAAGCATCTCTATCACAAACCAGAACCGTACTTGTAATAACCGCATCTGAAGCCTCTACCGCGGGCCTAGCCTGAAGAGCGTAACATAGAGACTGGGGCCAACCACTCTGATCTACCTCTATGGGACGGCCTGCTGCTTCCTGGCCTCCACCTCTGGCGGTCTGTGCTCCACCTCTATGACCTCTACCTCCACCTCTGACACCTCTACCCCCACCTCTAGCTGGCTGGGCGGACTGTGGAACACCTGGTGCCTGAAACATGGCATGAGAACCCTGGTGCTGAGAACTGCTCAGTGCTTGAGGGTAAAATTTGGCAATGTGACCCGTGTCGCCACAAGTGTAACAAGTCCTCAGCTACTGAGTCTACGGGCCTTGTCGACCTGAATAACCACCACAGAAACTCTGAAGTGGCGGTGCACTAATAGGAGCTGGCGGTGCACTAAATGGCTGTTGATCAGAATAGTGCGCACGAGAACCATGGCCACCTGATGTACCGTGAGAAACTTAGAGGGCTGACTTGAAAGGCCTAGAAGGCTGACCCCTATCATACGAATCTCTTCCTCTAGATGAGGCACCACTTAATCGTCCTGACTGACGGGGTATTTTGTCTACTCTAGTACCACCTCCTTGTGACAATACCATCTCAATCCTCCGGGCCATATTGGCCGCCTCCTAAAAGGATATCTCGATCCCAGCCTTACTAGCGATCTAGAGATGAATAGGCTGAATGAGTCTATCAATAAACCGTCTCACTCTCTCTCTCTCTAAGTGGGAAGTATTACAAGAGCATGGCGATCCAACTCAATAAACCTAGTCTCCTATTGGGTGACCGTCATGGATCCCTGATGAAGGCACTCAAATTGCCTCTATTAGGCCTCTCCTTGTGTAATAGAGAGAAAATTCTCCAGAAATAGATATGCGAACGACTCCCAGGTCAAGGATGGAGATCCTTCTGGTCTAGCTAAACAATAATCTCTCCACCAAGTCTTGGCAGATCTAGACAACCGGAATGTAGCGAAATAAACCCTATTGTTCTCAACAATACCCATGTTCTGAAGGACCTCGTGGCAGCTATCCAAATAATCCTGAGGATCCTCGGTAGGTGCACCGCTGAAGGTAGTAGTGAAAAGCTTGGTGAACATATCCCACCTCCACAAAGCATCGGTAGTCATAGCTACCCCATCACCGGCCTGGGCTACCACACCTGGCTACGCTGCTCCAACTGGTTGAACTACTTGAGTCTGAATTTGAGGAGCTACCTGCTCCGGAGTACGAGTAGTAGGAGTCTGCGCCCCTCCTCCAGCCTGAGAGACAACTGGTGCTACAGGAAGCAAACCCGCTCAGGTGACACTCCCCATAAGCCCTACCAATCGGACCATAGCATCCTGAAGAACTAGGGTAGCAATAAATCCTTCTGGGACATGATCTGGGCCCATCAAAACTGCTGGGGCTGGGGCCGGAACCTCCTCACCAAATTTAACCTGAGGCTGTGCCACTTGTGTTGTTGCTCAGGGCTGAGTTCTGCCCCTACCTCGGCCTCTAGCACGGCCTCGGCCTCTGCCCCTTGAGAGAGCTTCTTGGGGCTCAGACTACTGATCAAAAGACAAGGAAGTGCGTGTTCTCGCCATTTTCAAAAGAACATAGTAGAAATTAAATCAACATTGAGAAACCAAACCGCACGACAAGAAAGAACAAATGTGAAACTTTTCCTAGCTCGGTAGCCTTTAGGGTATAAATACAAATGTCTCCGTACCGATCCCTAAGACTCTACTAAGCTTGTCCGTGAGTTGTGAGACCTATGCAACCTAAATCTCTGATAGCAACTTGTCACGACCCAGATTTCCCACCCTCGGGGGTCGTGATGGCGCCTACTCGTGGTAGCTAGGCAAGCCAAGAACCTTTTCAAACATTAAAATATCTTGTGTTATACATGATTAAGCAATTACATTACCAATGAATAAGCAGTTAAAAAGACAACGAAAAGTAAAATTTAGCGGAACTCTGAATTAAATATTAAAATAGCGACTAGAAACCAATACAAATATCTACCCAGCACCTGGTGTTACAACAATACACGGACTATCTAGGATTACTACAAATAAGATTTTGAAATAAAGTACATAGTCTGTCTCGAACACAAATGTTAACAAAACACGAAAACTGATAGAAGAGATGTTAGGCCTGCGGGCGCCAGCAAGGCTACCTCGGAGTCTCGTGGACTGAACGTCAGCTCCCTAACTACTGCCGTGCACTGTAAGCTGCTTTGACACCTGGATCTGTGCAAAAGAGCACAGAGTGTAGTATCAGCACAACTGACCCCATATGCTGGTAAGTGCCTGTAGATGCCCCATTTTTCTTTAAAGGAAAAATCGAGTTTACGATATTTGGGCGGACAACTCGTTCCCTTTTGGGGAATTGGGAATGGACTTTGAAGAGTCGCCACCTCATAATTAAGTGCATTAGGACACTAAGAAGGGTTTGAGTCTGAAGAACCATAGTTTGGGTAAGGGCTAGAACCTAATTCGAGAGGAAGGTGTTAGGCACCCCTCAAGAGCCACTAGTGTGGTTCCCGGCCAGGTTATAATTTTGACTTTAAGTACAAGTAACAAATAAGAAACTAAGGGCTTCAGATATGATGGATTGTCATATTAAAGTTTGCATATAAGTTAGAGTTTGAAGAAAACAGAAAGGGGGTAAAATTTTGAGAAAAAACAGCTTGAAAATTCTTAAAAGGTGATAAAACAAACAAATAAGGGGAAGGGAATCCTAGGATTACAAATAATATGGATCACAATGCAATACCTGGTAATCACTCCTCAAATAGGGGCTACACGTGGTATTAGTGCACCGTTCATCATATCCATATCTACCCTTTCCCACCCGTTAAGGTATTAAATGCGTAATGGTTTTGTTAGTTATCGCATGCTAGTACCCGCCCTGATCCTATCAGTCCTGGAGGCATTTGGGACTACTAGTCCTAAAAGGAAGGGAGATGTGGGTTTTTGTATGATTTAGTAGGATAAAATTCTAAAGTGACAAACAAAACATATAAGGAAGATTATGGGGAAGCACAAAGCAGTTAAGCCTCAAGTAGGACTCCTCATTCAAAGTAGAAAATTATTTAGCATGGCTTACAAATACTGGTTAGGTCTTTAATTAAACTTAACGTAGGAAAGGTGGCTGATATATCACATATTTTTTCAGATAAGACGTCTGAATTAGACCTGCCTGCTGGTTGTAATTATTAAAGACTGGTATAGTTGATTAATTACCTACATGTTTGCCTAAATGAGGCCGGAATCATGATATCTAACATTGTAGAAGGACTATTTGTTTTAAAGAAGGATTACTGATTTTAGAAACAAACAAATTCTGTAGATATTAAACGACATTTACTATTGATTTTAGACTTATAGATGAATCATATTTAAATGATTACCCCTATAGGCATGGCTTCTAAGGGTTATTGATTTCAAAACAGTTACATAAGTGCAGGAGTCCTATGAGCATCGTGACTAGGATGCAATTGATTATTTTAACCTATAGACTGTTTGCCTAATATGTATATGCAGAAGTACCGAAACTCATAGACATGATTTTCAATGCAGATGAATAACTTATAGGTAGGATTTTTATATGCAGATGTGAACAGGCTTATAGACATGATTTCTAATGCAGATAAATAAACTTATGGGCAGGTTTCCTATATGCAGTAATGAATAAACTTATAGGCATGATTTCAAATGCAGTAATGAATAAACTTATATGCATGATTTTTAATGCAGTAATGAAACAAACTTATAGGCATGATTTTCTATATAAAGTAATGAATAAACTTATAGGCATGATTTCTAATACAGTAATGAATAAACTTATAGCCATGATTTCTAATGCAATAATGAATAAACTTATAGACATAATTTCTATATGCAGGTAAACTTATACGTAGGATTTCTGTATGCAGATACTTATAGGCAAGATTTCAATTTGCAGAAACATAAATGAAGATGTTGTGATTGCAGAAAAAAACTTAAAGCATGATATCTACCCCACCTGAATAACATGAGAGACCCTCCCCACTTTTACTATGCACCCTATAACTATTACAAATTATTACAACGTGAATAAATCCAGAATAAAGGAAATTACACCAGAAATTAAAAATCCAACCAAGGATAGCCTAATTCAGACTCTTAGTCTGATACATGAAATAAACAAACTTCCAAAGATCATATTTCCAAAGATTTTCTATTATTTTGGATGTATCAAAGTCCCAAGGAGATTTGTGAACTCCAGGCAATGCTTAAACCCCAAATATCATTGGGAATTAGATTATGGTATAGTGTGGAAGGGCCAGCCCTCAAATGTCCAAGTTCAGAGGGAACTCGAGGTCCCAAGGCAAGGCTTATAGGAGGGGTGCAGGACTTAGAGTCTAGGAGTAAGTGTAAGTGCAACGGAGAGGAAATTAGGGAAGGCCGTGGCAGGCTGGTGGTCATGTCCAGCAATTAGAATTATGGCAAACCCCTGACCAGCCTGTCAACTTTAAATTGGGGAGTTATGACCTATTGAAGGCCAGGTTCAGCCCTGGGCAACAATTTGGATGCTGCTAGGCCATGAACATAACTCAGCATACATTGGGGAATGGGGTATGGGGATTCATAATAGAAGCAGGATACAAGGAAAAAGCAGGCAAAGGGCATACCCAGTAATGTGACATACTGGCACACCCTCCAGCCTAATTATAGGTTGGGGGTCAAAACTCAGTTCATGGACAACAATTCTTATTGCCATTCCCTAAGTCCCCACTCACAAACACATAGTAGGGTAATGGAAAAAGGAGCAAGTGTTCACACAAAAAAAAGAAGCAAGTATATATGCATATTAAGTTAGATTTTGAACTTTACAGAAAAAATAGACATGGATACAAGGACTGTAAGTAAATACATTGGGGTGATGCTGAAAATTAAGTTAGGACATACCAGTTTTAAACATACAAGTAAAGAGAAAGTAGTAGTCTTGTAAAAGCCAGAGTGTAGACAAGAATCAAGAATACTCTAAGTATATGTTCAGAAGAGAATTTAGTAATTGTGAAGTCTGAAGTGTGTTCAATAATGTCTTTTGAAAAAAAGGGGCCATGTATTTATAGTGTGAAAGTCATGAAAAAATAAGGTAAGAAAATAACTAAAGACTGATTTTCAATCATTTGCATTAGACTCCCTTTAATTAAGGGATTCAAATTCAAATGGGTATAAAACAATTAAGGAAAGAAATTAATAAAATGCTTGTGTAAAGCATACAATTGAAGTCAAATACATAAAGTTTATTTAAGGCAAAGTTCAGTAGTACACGTTTTATGAAAAATAAGGAAAGGGAATCAATCAAAAAATAAAATTGCAGGCCTTGTTCTAATGAACCAAGTCAGAAAAAAATACTAAAGAGGGTTCAATTAGAGAAAATAAGTAGCAATCATTACCTTATTAAAAGGAAATTCGGAATCAATCAATAGTTAGCAAAACCTTTTTGAAAGAAGAACTTCTCATATATAAAGCACACAAATATTCAACAAGAAGGAGTTGTCATGCTGGTTAGCAAAGATGGACATAGAAGCAGTCATTAAAAGTTCAGGTCCAATCTATAAACTCAGAATGAGTCTGAGAGTTTGGGGTTTCGAAGTAAACCCTAGTCCAATACAAAATCGAACTTACCAAAGAAACCCCTAAATTCTAAGGTTTCAATTTGAATCAATTACATAGATGAGAGGGCAAGCCATTGAAACAGACTCAGAGGTCTATTTTAGAGACTTAGGAGAAAGCAAACAAATATAATAGCAAGTTCGAAACAATAGAGTGAAGAAACTGATTTGAAGCGTAGTGAAAAACAATAGAGGAAAACATGTTTAATAAATACCTGGGACTTAAACAAGTTCAGAAGAGAAAAGAGAAAATATAATACTTACGAAAAATAGTAGAAGAAACATGTTTAAAGGGAACTCAAATAAGGACCAGTAAAACAGTAACACTTAAGAGCACGGTAGAGAAATAAAGTATAAGAACATGAGAGCACTGGAACAATATAGCAAAAGAATATATAGTAAAACACACTGGGATAAACATGTGAGATCATGGTATAAAAACATAGTAGAAGAAAGAACGGAGCACAGCAGGAGAACATGCAACACAAAAACACAATAGAGGACATGAGTGGTAAAAAAGAAGACATAAGAACATACTATAGCCAAATGCACGCAAGGAAAAGAAAAGGAAAAGTCAGAGAAATAACTTATGTTTTTTAGAAAACCCCAAAGCGGAGAGAAGCAATTTTTGAAGGAAAAAATAGGGAAATCGTCTGAAAACTCAAGTAGAGCACAGACGTGTAACAAATCTAAGAAAAACATAGAAAACCTCGAATAGCTAAGGTTTCAGGGAACCATAGAATGAGAACAGCTTGGAAAAGTTCTGATTTAAGTCGGATAAGCTAGAACCAGGCTCGAAATGCTTTGGATACGCGGGTTCAAGGCCGGAGAAGCCATGGAAACTTTAATCGATGAAGATTCAAACGGACGCCATCGATGTCAGACCTCGAAACATTAAATACCATACATACAAAAATAGAGAGAGGTTAGTATAGGCCATGGATTCTAGTGAATTAAAGGTTGAAAATGGTGGAAGGCGATTAGGGTTTCAAGAACATTCGATAGAGTTTAAGAGGGGGAGGTATTTAGAGGTGACTGGATAAACGAATAATGGGGGATCAGGGTATGGTGGGGAATGAAAAAGGAAAGGGGTGATCATGGCCGTTGATCAAAAGGATCAATGGCCTGGATTAAAATGAGACCAAGCGGGTTGGATAGACGGATTGGGTTAAATTAGCATTGGGATTGTTTAAAAATTGAAATTGAGTTCATTGTGGGGGTCAAATTTTGCTATGATTGAAATACCAAACTGAAACGAAATGAGGCCAGTTTTTAAATAGCTAGTTTTGTCCCTTTTATTTTATAAAAATAGTATAAAAGATTTTAAACACAAATTAAAAGTACTAAACCAACTAATATTATATAAACATTAATTTAAAAATAGTGGACCCTATATTTACAATTATAGAAAAGCTATTAATCTTAAAATAGGCCAAAATTGCAATTGTACGTAAATTTAGCTTAAAATACCAGATAAATTTGTAAAAAGTATACAAAAATCATCATTACTATATTTTGGTGTAACTCTGAGAATAAAATAAGTTATTCATCAAAAATGATAATTTTGGGAATAACTATTAATTTTTGTACTGCTAAAATGGATAATAAGTTGATTTTAAAATCTTTTAAAAATAATTAGAAAAATTCAAAAATACTTAGCTATGCTTATATATGCTATTTTGAGAGTATTTTTTATACGAAAATTATACTAAGGAAAAATGAGGTATCAACAGCTGCCCCTTTTTACCCTAGAGGGATGAAAGAATTGTTGGGTAAAGATATGATGGCCAATTTTGACCGAATAAAGCGATTGCAGAATTTTGACCGAGCTCTGGTTCCTGAGCCACCGACATATCCTTGGCTTTACAGGAATCAAGTCGTATGTAGTTCAGGACCCGCCGACGGAACTGCCGATGAAGATTTTTCCAAGAACGGACGAGATATTTGGATTGGGGTAGCATTGCTACGGGTTTAACAGAGCTGCGACAAATTGGAGCGGAATCGCTCCTGCTGATACGACCGTCGCTAGCCGGTGTACCTGAAAATAAAAACACGAGCGCATATGTTGTGCATAAATTTTAAACATGATGCAAGTTCCCGTTGGACCATGAATGCTGTCCTTGGACGATTAGGATGACATCCTCGGACCATGATATTTTGGGCCATAAAGCGTATAATAAAGGATTCGCAGGCTGTGAAATGATGCTCTCGGGCTATGAGAATGATGCCTCCGAAACATGATGCCTTAGCATAATGATATGTAGATATAAAAGTGGGCTGCTCAGGCCATGGCATGGCATTCTCGGGCTATGAAAATGGTGCCTCCGAACAATAACGCCTTTCGACAAGTTGGCGATCTTTCAGCCCATGAAGTGCAAAAGGTGGTGATATTTTAGCCCATGAGATACAGAGAGTGGTGATCTTTCAGCCAATGCAAGGTATAAATAAAGTGGCGATATTTCAGCCAATGCAGGATTTTTATAAAGGTGGCGATATTTCAGCCAATTCCGGAATGTAAATAAAGGTGGCGATATTTCAGCCAATGTAAAAATAAAATGGCGATATTTCAGCCAATGTAAAGATTTAAAACTGGCGATATTTCAGCCGATGCTAAGTGTAGAATATAAATGGCAATCTTTCAGCCGATGCAAGACTTAAATTAAATGGCGATGTTTCAGTCGACACAGGATTTAAATAAAGGTGGCGATATTTCAGCCGATGGAGGATTTAAATAAAGGTGGCGATATTTAGCCGTGCAGGAGGAGGTAGAGCTTAACCTTGGAAGGCAGAACGATAGCCTTATACAATGGAAGAAATGTAGGAGGAGGTAGAGCTTAACCTCGGAAGGTAGAAAGGTAGCCTTATGCAATGCAAGAAATGCAGATGGAGGTAGAGCTTAACGTTGGAAGGAAAAAAAGTAGCCTTATGTATTGCAAGTATGGCAGATGGAGACAAAGCTTGCTCTCGGAAGGCAGAAAGGTGGCCTTGTGCAATGCAGGAAATGCAGATGGAGACAGAGCTTAGTCTCGGAAAGCAGAAAGGTAGCCTTATGCAATCAGGAGTGCAGATATAGATAGAGCTTAGTCTTGGAAGGCAGAAAGGTAGCCTTATGCAATGCAAGAATGCAGATGGAGATAGAGCTTAGACTCGAAAGGCAGAAAGGTAGCCTTATGCAATATAGGAATGCGGATGGAGACAAAACATAGTTTTGGAAGGCAGAAAGGTAGCCTTACGCAATGCAAAAAACTAAAGGCGAATAATAATGAAATCTCTTAGTTGATAGATGATTGTTGTATTGTGGTATTGTGGTTGTTGGGGATGTCTCGTACGGATAGCAATTGTAACTAAGCAATGATTCTAAAAGTTGTATTCCTGAAAAAATATGAGTGTGTAATTGTATATGATGATTTTATGTCTTGGGTGCTTGCATCCAAAGAAAAATCATGAGTTTTGTAAAAAGGGGAGGGGAAGGTTAGTTCGTCTTCCTGTGGACCTCACTTGTCTTGCTCGGCTCTTGTTTTTATTAGGGTAGCGTCGCTAAACAAAACAATTTTGATAGTAGTCATCCATGATTTATTAAAAAAAATGTAAAATAAATACATAATTAAAAATAGTTTTTTTAGATGAACCGACGATTGCGATGCGGTTCAAGACATTGCAACTTCTCTCGATCTGGAATTTTCGATGTCCTCCTCAAAATTCTGCCCCAGTTTGCTGGGTTGGTGCTTTTGACGGCTGCATGTTGGTGAATGGCTGAAGATCAACTTCAGAATTTTGAGGGTCCTCCTCAAAATTCTTCCCCAGTTTCCAATAGCGGGGGAAATGAAAATTTTATTGAATTGTGACCGAACACATAAGGCTGCCTACGTATCCCCTCTTAAATGGGAATCAGGTCAAACATAGTTCAAATTACATCATCAATAAATCATAAATGGTTGCACATAGTATCGCTTGACTACATCTAAATTGATCGTCTTTGGCTAAACTTCTCCGTTCTTTTCTGCAAGTATGAGGGCTCCTCCGATTAGAACCCGATGAATCGTATATGGACCCTGCCAGTTGGGAGAGAATTTCCATTAGCCTTCATCCTGATGTGGAAGATTTTCTTTAATACCAGCTGCCCTGGTGTGAATTGTCTTGGCTTGACTCTTTCGTTGAAGGCTCTAGACATTCTGTTTTGATAAAGTTTACCATGACAAATTGTGTTCATTTTTTTTCTGTCTATAAGGGCTAACTGCTCATAGCGACTCTTTACCCATTCTGTATCTTCAAGTTTCGCTTCCTGTATAATCCTCAAGAAGGGAATCTCTACCTCGGCGGGAATGACTGCCTCGGTACCATAAACCAACATGTAGGGAGTTGTCCCGGTTGATGTGCGAACCATGGTGCGGTATCCCAATAAAGCAAATGAGAGATTCTCATGCCACTACTTATGTTTCTCTATCATTTTACTCAGTATCATATTGATATTCTTATAGGACACTTCTACAGCTCCATTCATCTGAGGTCTGTAGGATGTAGAATTCTTGTGTTTGATTTTAAACGTTTCACACATTTCTTTCATCAGGTCACTATTAAGATTGGAACTATTATCAGTAATGATTGACTCTAGGTTGCCGAACCGATAAATGATACGGTCACGGACAAAGTCTGCCACGACTTTCTTAGTCACTGCCTTGTATGATGCTACTGCAACCTATTTGGTGAAATAATCAATTGCCACTAGAATGAACCTGTGTGGGTTTGACGCGACAGGTTCGACAGGTCTGATAACATCCATTCCCCAAGCGGCGAACGACCATGGCGAACTTGTTGCATTAAGCTCATTTGGAGGCACCATTATCATGTCTGCATGTATCTGACAATGATGGCACTTTCGCACGTACTGGACGGAGTCCGTTTCCATAGTCATCAAAAAATAACCTGCCCGGAGTATTTTCTTGGCTAAGACAAAACCGTTCATTTGTGGGCAACAAGTCCCTGCGTCAGTTTCTTCCAATAACCTGGATGCTTCCTTTGCATCGACACCCCTTAATAATCCCAAATCGGGAGTCCTCCTATACATGATTCCTCCACTGTGAAAGAAATTATTGGATAACCTTCGAAGTGTGCTCTTCTGAGTAGCGTTTTGTCACGACCCAAAAATCTCTCCGAAGGAGCCGTGATGGCACCTAATCTTCAAACTAGGTATGCCTAACAAAAATCGAAATAACATTG
This sequence comes from Nicotiana glauca, assembly GCA_026770625.1. Classification (NCBI taxonomy): domain Eukaryota; kingdom Viridiplantae; phylum Streptophyta; class Magnoliopsida; order Solanales; family Solanaceae; genus Nicotiana; species Nicotiana glauca. The sequence goes on from MU776751.1 coordinate 34,185, forward strand.
ATACTTATTAACTTCAACTGAAATTTCTCTAAACGATTTACAATTCCCAAAACCGGTAGTACAAGTCATAAGCTCTATATAGTTTTTCGCTACCATTTCTAAACACAACCGTAAGAGAATAAGTACAGTAGTGAGAATATAAAATAAGAAGGTGACTCCAAAGCCTGCGAATGCTGTAGCATGTTTACCTTGAGTTTCCACCGCAACGAATAGCTACTATCGATCAAATACCTGGATCTGTACACAAAAATATACAGAAGTGTAGTATCAGCACAACCGACCCCATGTGCTGGTAAGTGTCTAGCCTACCCCGGC
>MU776753.1:0-10604 GCA_026770625.1 Nicotiana glauca
CCTAATTAATTCCCTTTTATTTATTTTTAATTTTGGAATTCTTTACTTGGGGTAAAAATCACGTGCTCACAAGTTACTGTATCGTAAGTTCTGCGAGCACTTTAAACGAATTACTATTGATTTTAAAGATGAGTGGGCAATTTCCGATTATAATCAATTACTCCTATATACATGCTTTCTAGGTGTTACAATTTTTTTTTATGCAGAGATCTTCTAACAGGTCATTGATATGATTGGTTTATTTTAGGCCCTATAAGTGGAATTAGCAAATGACAGATGCACGTGCAAAAATGCAAGAAAACTCCTATAGGCATATTATCTACGTGATGTGCAGAATTTTAGCAGTGATTTATTGACTTGCAAAGTGCAGAAAACCTATGAGCATGGTATCTATGTGAAGAATGCGGCATTTTAAAGTGTTAATCCCATATATATGTTTTCTATGTGAAAAATGCAGAATTGAGAGAATATACACCCTATAGGCGTGGTATCTACGTGAAAATGCAGAATTGAGGAAGTATACACCATATAGGCATGGTATCTATGTGAAAAGTGCAGAATTGAGACAATATACACCCTATAGGTATGATATCTACATGAAAAATGCAGAATTGAGAAAATATACACCCTATAGGCATGGTATCTACCCCTTTGGCATGCATTCTAGCCCATCCCTTTTCACTATACCACAGTAGTTCTTACAAGGTTCATTACAAAGCTTATTACAGACCAAGTGAATCAAAAAAATAAATGAAAATACATCAGTGATTATATCTACATCTAATCAGCCTAATCCAGAATCAAAGTCTAATAATATGAGATAAACCAACTTCCAGGATCGGATTTTTCAAAGTCTTTCTCTTATTTGGGATGTGTCAAAGTTCCAAGGAACTTCAAGAGTTCCGAGCAGTGCTTACACCCCAAATATTATCGCAGAGCAGATTATAGTGCAGTGAGGAAGGGTCAGCCCTTAAGTGTCCAAGTTCAAAGGGAACTCAAGGTCCCAAGGCAACGCTCACAAGAGGGGGGCAGGACTTAATGGCTTAAGAGTATGTGTAAGTGCAATTAAAAAGGAATTAGGGGGGAGCCAGGGCAGGCTGGTGGTCATGCCTAGCACCTGGGCTGCTGGCACACCCCTCACCAGCTTGTCAGCTTAAAAATTAGAGAGTTAGGACCCTTTGAGTGTCAGGTTCAGACATGGACATCAATTTAAAGGCTGCCAGGCTATACCTTAACTCTATACACATAAAGGAATGTGGGTATGGGAGATTGAAAGAGGATGGGATCCAAAGGACCCAGTCTTAATCCATTACAACAACTTTGTATGTTGCCATATCTTAAAATATAGCCCAAGCACATAAAGGGGAATGGGGATAGGGATTCATCGCAGTAACAGATAGCCAAACATAAGTAATTATTTTAAAACTGAACTCTATAAAGAAGTAAATTAGGCATGGTCATAAAAGCTTGTAAGTAAACACATTGGATTTTTATTCTTGAATCAAAAGTAGGACATACCAGTTCAGAAGAGCAAGTAGGAAGAAACAGTAGATTTAGGGAAGCCAAATTGCAATCAAGAAGCAAGAGTGTAAGTTTTAGAAGAGAGTTGTGATGATAAAAATCGTGTGTGTTAATGAAAGATCAGGGTATTTATAATTACAAACAGGTGTAGCAAATAAGGCAAGAATCATAGTTTAGTAATAATTAAGGAACCATGTACCAATTAAAATCAATCAGCCTATAGACTTCCTTTAATTAAGGAGTCTAAATTCAAACGGTAAAGGGAAGAAATTATTTAAGGAAGGAAATCAAGTAAATACCTCGTGCAAGGTAGACAAATAAGGGTAAATACATGGTGGTACTTGATTTGTAAAACAAGGAAAGGGAATCAGTAAAATAACCAGTAAAGAATACCATTGAAAGCCTTGCTCGAGTCAGAAAAGAGGTAAAAGGAAAGTTTTAATATAGGGAAAAATTAGTAACAATCAAATAAGCAACATTAAAGGAATTCAGAATCAGTTAATAGTTGGCAAGACATTTGAAAGAGAAGTTGTCGTATAAAACACATAGACATGTCAAGCAAGAGGGTTTCAAAATCGCGAACGCAGAAAAAGGTTCAAATTCAATTCATAAACTCGAAGTGGGTTTAAGAGTTCAAGGTTTCAAATCATAACCCTTGTCCAAACATAAAAACAAAATTTAGCCAAAGAAAACCCCCAAATCCTAGGGTTTTTAAACTCGAATTTGATACAGAGATGAAAAGGCAAGCAATCGAGATAAGCACAAAGACCTTTTGAGAGTCTCATGAGAAGCATACAAGCACCATAGCAAGTACAACATTGGAACCAGTACAGGAAACAAGTTTCAAGAAAGCTTGAAAATTAAATGAGTTCAGGTAGTGTAAACTTAAAGAAACAGTCGATGAAACACATCTAGAAAAAATTCAGGAGAAGTCCGGTAAAGGCAAACAAAGGATCAAAACTCAGCAGGAAAATACAGTAGAGGAACACATAAGACAGACATGTGAGAGCATGGTGAAAAATCGGTATGAGATAGAACGGAGCATAATAAAAAAACAAATTCATAATAAGGCAAATATAAGAACACACGAAAGGCATGTGAGTCAGAAAAGAGACAGTAAGAACATAGCAGGGATCGATTCACACCAATAAAAAGAGAAGAAGAAGAGTCAGAATCATTTTAAGAAATTTCAAAGAAACCCTAATTGAAAAGAAGTGCTTTTTTGAAAGAAAATCGGAAAAAAAGTTTTAAGAAACTTAAGCAACAATGCAAACATGTAACAGATCAAAAATAATCGGAGAGAACCTCGATATTTAGGGTTCCAGATGAACCCTAGAGATGAGAAAGGTTTCGAAAATACCCAATCTAAGTCGGATAATGTCATAAACAGGCTCAAAAGACCAAGAGCCACCGGATTAAGGCCGGAGATGGTCGGAATCTTCGAATCAGTGAAGGCCTGGGTGAAGACCCTCGAGGTTTGGCCTCGATGCTTTGAACAACAGGCATGTAGGAGCCATAAGAGGTGGGTATAGACTGTCCATGGCCTGAGAAGCCATGGACGCCGGTGAAAACATGGGGGAACAAGGTAAGGGAGGCTAGGGTTCGGTAGCCTTGAAGAATTTGGGAGTTCAAGGGCGGCTGAAGGAGGAAAATGAATTAGGGTTAGGGGTCGTTTGTGAATTAAAAAGGAAATAATCAATTTGAGCCGTTGATCTTCTAGATCAACGATTGAGATTAAAGGGGGGGGGGGATCCGATCAGTTTTTATGGATTGGGTCGGTTTAAAATTTGGGCTGGTTGCGATTGGGTTCAATTGTGGTTAAAATTGAAATTGAAAAGGGTTTATAATTGAAATGGACGAGGGTAAATGTTAAACAGTCATTTCTTCCCTTTTTATTTTAAAAATAGTTAAAATAATTTCCAAAACCAGTTAAAAGCGATAAATTAATTGATAATCATATAAGCATTAATTAAAAGTACAGGGAGCAATTTTGTAATTGCGAAATACTGTTAATCAGAAAATAGGCTATAATTGCAATTATAGCAATTTAGCATTTAAAATACCAAATAAATTTTATAAAAATGTGCAAAAAATCACATTAATTATATCTTGGTGTAAATATGAAATAAAAACAAATTATTCATCAAAAATTAATAGTCCGAAAATAATCATTGAATTTTGTACTATTAAAATAGACAACAAATTGATTTTAAAAACCTTTAAAATAAGGGAAAGATACCAAAACTCTTGGGCATGCTTATATATACATGTGTCACACCTCCTTTTTCACTACACCCGGAAGGGTATATTATAAAGGGAGTTTTCCCAATTAAAGGACAATCGAAACAGGATTTATTAAAAGATTCAGAGTCGCCACTTGGGATATTTAGGGTGTCCCAAGTCACCGGTTCAAATCCAGAATCGAGAAAAAGATTGACTCTGTATTACAGTCCGCGAACTAGAAATCCGGGTAATGAATTCTGTTAACCCGGGAGAAGGTCTTAGGCATTACCGGGTTTCGTGGTTCTAGCACAGTTGCTCAACTGTTATATTCGGCTTAATTATCTGATTTTAATATATTTTTGAACCTATGTGCAAATTTTAACTTATAAGCGCTTTTGTTCATTTCAAAGAAGATTGAACGTCGTCTAAAACATGTCTTTTAATTACGTTACATGGAATGCACCCGCAATCCGAAACACATTTTTATTCAACGTTTTAGGACTTGGATTTGGGTTACATGAAATACTCACCCGTGTTTAGGAAGGTAAGGTTATTAAAATAACGTGCCTAAAGCAACTACGTGTTTGCAACTTTGTGAAGGGCATGGAAATTTTCTAAATAGAACGCATTGAATTCTAAGGATTAATACAAGATTAATTAAACAAAGGCCGTGAATTCGTCACTTTTACCCTGCGTAGCACACCTCAATTTATTTCAACCAAATTTCTAAGCTAACTAAAAGGGTGTAGATTATTACGTGACTACGCTTTATGGCGCACCTCCAATGCTAAAAAAATGCCAAGTTAATTAACACAAACTATCATACTTGTAATCACCTAAACCTTTAACTCCCAAACTGATATAGCCATAAGTGCACATGAAAGGGTAAAACTCCATTTCTGTTTTAAAGATTTTTAGCCTTGGGCCTGATTTGAGCCAAATTGTAAAACCTAACTGCTAAGTAAAATACCCCATGGGTTGCGAATCGAGCCCATGTAGCAGCAAAACCCAACCAAATTCACAATGTGATAAATAAGATGATGTTGCTAATAAAATGCATATGAAGAGGGTGAAAGCGCTAATCAATGAAACAACCCTAAATAAGATGATCACGGAAATGAGAATATAATCGAAAGAGGAAAATGATTTCATGTTTGCGAATCATAAACTGCCAGGAGTATTCAACATGATAAATTAAAGCATGATGAACTAAAGACCTACATTAGCATGCATTTAAATACAAATTGAAAGCCGAGTAGTTATAGCTAATTTGGAGCAAGTCAGTACCTATAGCTATTACATGTTCCGCCAAATCTAAATCAGTTTACAATTAAGCTGACGAGTATAGCCTTCAGTTCATACATATTATACTAAATCTAGAAGAATTTCATAAACCTGCTACCCTTGACACAGAGAATTCATATCTAATCCTTTAGGACAAAACATGTTGCCATGGTGACATAACTACCTATAAGAGAAGCTGAGCAAAACGGAAAGCCAAAATGAAATATGAAGAAACTACAGAAAATCATCAATGTTATTTCATCAACTCGAATCACATGGCTTCACATATAGCTCAATTGAGCTTCATTTCCATTCAAGGTTTGAAGGAATACCTGAAAATGAGAGGAAAGTAACAGTAGAGTAATCAGGGATCCAGCAGCAGTAATAAACAACAGAACCAGCCTTTAATCCAATGCAATATCTAACCCAAACAAATCAAAATCCAGAGAATGTAGTTCAGCAAATCAAAAACTCAGTTTAAAACATATACTGAACCCAAACAGACACAAAAAAACAGCCTTATAGGCTAAACTTCAGGTTATCTTTAGCTCTTCTCTCTCTCTATTCCCTTTTCCCTCTCTATATCTTCTTCGTGTATATCTATCTGTGAATGTATGGAAGAATCTCTCTATCTTCTTTTCTCAATTTCAAACTAAATCCCTCTGTATTTTTCTCTACCTAACTTAATGCTCTCCCCTCCTCTATCTTAATCTGAATCCCCCTCCTCTCAATGTGTATGTCTGTATTTAAAGACTAGAGCTAATCTTTTTTCTATATTCAAACCTTTCACTTTCCAGCCTGTTTATTCCCTTAGCACATGCACCCCTTCAGCCTTTTATTACTAACCCATGCTTCTTCTGATTTTTCCACCTCTAAAGGTACTAGACAGAGTGTCAGTATTACTGCCTCTTCAATTTTTAATTAAACTCCCATATTATTCTCTGACTTTCCACCATTAAAGGTATTTATCAGGCTGTCATTTCCACTACTGATATTTCATTTATTAATTCATTAGTTTAGTAGTGTATTATCCCTTCACCATTATTAAAAATCTCCTAAATTGAACCATTATGTAACTTGCATTATCTAGGGCTACTCAACAAACACATAAAAACTACAGAAAGATTTTAAATCCTAAAATTGAACCATTTCAGTGTTCTTGTACCAAAACCCCAGACAATCAGAATTAATGTATCAATTTCAACACTTAGATAAACCTTACCATGGACTGGAATTGTTAACTATCTGATCCTAGAACCCAAATTCAATTTCAGTGATTTTATTAAAAGAAAGTAAACATGTGAATCAAATTCAACTATATAACTGAATAATAACATACACAAACATGAACTAAAGAAAAAACGAAACGGACAATCAACTGTTTCAAAAATAACAACCTAATTTAAACATTAACTAAATTGTTCTGAGAAAATGAAGAGAAGAAGAAAAGGCAGAGGCGAAAAAAGAAATGATATAGAACAACTCATCGGTTAAACTGGATATCGATTTGGTATCTTGACTTTCCGATTTCATCACCAAATAATGTTAGTCGCTTGTTCATTATCAAAACAAGTGAGTAACATTATTTTGTAACAAAACCAGTTTTAAAACTAGAACCGTCATCATCAATTTTGAATTTTATGTTTGTCTCTAGAACCCGGATTTGGGATTTAAGATTCGAGGAGTTTAGCAGGGATTTGAAGGAAAATACTTGGAGATTATGGAAGAGTGAAGGGAAGGGATCCTAGGATGTTAATTTGGGAGAATTTGGAGGTGATGGCTACTAGGGTTCATCTCTTCGAATCAATATTCGAAGAGATTCAAGGATGTTTGATGGTAACAAGTTACGGATTTGGAAAGAGGGGTTGTGATGGTTGTCTAGTGTTAGTGTGGTGGTGGTTTGAGATGGCACCTCCATTGTGGAATCTTGTGGCGGCGCTAGGTTTCAGGTTCTCAAATCGATATTTGACAAGTTCTGGGGTGATTCGAGGGAAGGTGGTAAGTGATTGGGCAAGAGGAAGTCGAGGGGGTTCAGGGGTGTAATTTTGGCGGCCATCGGAGGTGGTGTCGCCGGACACGGCGGAGGGGCTGTTAGGGTTTTGATTATTCGAGAAGATAGGCTGGGATTCGAATGAAACTAACGGTGGATCAGAGATGGTAAGGTTGAGAGGAGTTTGTGGTATATTTTTGGAAGGGATTGGCCACCGTCCGCCGCCGTAGGCGCTTTTAGGTTGGCGGAGGACGGTGGTGCGAGGCGGTGAATACAGGGGTCTCTAGGATTAGAGACGAGAGAGGTGACAAGGGGGGTCTGAGGGGGTGGGGTTCCTTACTCACTTATATATAGGGTGGGAGATTGAATTCAGGCCGTTCGATCTGATGATATCAGCGGTTTGGATCATTTCATTAACGGAAACGCCATCATTTCGTTATGATCAGGATCAGAGCGGTGTTTGGATGGGAACGGGTCGGGGCATAGGGATCCTACTGGATCGTTCGATCAAATGAAACGAACGGTTCAAATCAATAAGACTGAAACAACGTCGTTTCTTCGATGCTGGAGGCAGACTGGACCGTTCGATCTAAGGAGATCAACGGTCCGGATTGAGTGTGACCAAAACTACGTCGTTTGGATGGTCGAAATGGCTTAGTCAATTTGGACCGGATTGGGGAGGGGGGTAATTTGGGCTGTGTAAGGGTGTTTGGACATTTGGTCTTGTGAGCTTAATTAAAATTGGCCCAATTTGATTTCCTTCCTCTTTTATCAATTAAAATCAAAATCCTAAATTAAATTACTCTAAATAATAACTATCACAAATAATTAGATACCAATCACACAATTAAACATTAAAAATACAAAGTGCATTATTTTTTATGTTTTTCTTCATTTTATAAGTAATTTACTACTTAATTAGGTGATCGCTATTTGAATTCATGTTGTTGTTTCTGTCTAGCCTGAGTATTGCTTGGCTACTGTTGCTTCAATTCTTTTGGAGATGCACTATGCCTTGTAGTTGATTTCACCACCATTGTCAAATCATCTCGTACTACATTCTTTGTATTTTTAGATGTAATGGAAACATTTTTCCATTCAATTTCCTCAGAGGTGTTTATAGCATTAGTAGTAACAGGAGATGATTTTGGTTTAGCCATTTCTAATTCTTCAGCACTTTAAAATTCATCTTGAAAGTCAGCTGTGAAATGTTGCTGCAAATTGGACTGGTATTGTTGTCCATTTGATTTCTGCACTAATTCCACAGTAGCCTCAAAATTGGACTGGTAGTGTTGTCCAACTCTTTTTTTCCAAACCGATATCTTGCGCAGCAGTAGTTATATGAGCTGTTGATTTTTCAGCTGTCCCGACTTCTTGTTGCACCAAATTGTTGATACTAGTTGCATCCACCATAGCTTGGACATGTGAATTTTGAGTATCTGTTGCCTCCAAGTTAGCTATAACATATTTTCCATTAAAAGCATGTCCAGTTTTTCCTGGAGAAAGCAGCTGCCTATCTTGGCCATCAGTAGCTACAAAGGCTGTTGGATTATCAACTAAAGCAATGAATGCATCATTATTTTTAACACCTCCAACAGCCTGCTTTGCCCTCTCTAAAGCATGAGAGACCTTATTCTAACTACTGTAATTTCAGTAGCTAATTGCTCATGAGAACTTAATCGAGCACCATATTTTCCAGTTGCATTCAACGCACAAGCAACATGAGTAGTACTGGAGACAACTTGTCCTTTAACAAGCGCAGTAGTAGCACTCAACCTAACTGTTTTTTCATTTGAAAATTGCCCTTGAGTATTAGCTGCACCAGTCATGCTTACATGCCCTGCATCTATATTTAGAGTTTGGTGCCCAGTTTTATCATGAAGTTGCACTGAGCCAGACCTAGTAGAATCCCTAGCTATGACAGGAGCCTCAACCCCTACTACTGCTGCATTAATATGAACAAGAGCAGCTGTAGCTAATTTACTCTGTCCTTGTTCAATAATATTTTGGTTTACAACTTCTTTACATTGTTTCATAGTACTTGGTCCTTCAGTAATCCTAGTTGAGACTCGATCACTCAAAGCTTTATTATGGTTCAGATCATTGGATACTCTAGCAATAACTACTACAATTGGAACATCCACAGCAGTAGTAACACCGCTACCATCTACACTGCTATTTTTTTCTCCAAATTTTCCCAATATTCAAAAGTTGGTCAGCATGCAAGTCCGAAGCAAATAAATGCACAAATAGCAAGTAAGATGCATCAGGATGGTCTTTTTCATTTCAGGTACACCTGTCCTAGACAGATCCAGCCTCTGTGTTGAATCTCCAAGGTCAAATGCACATGATGCAAACAAAACATTCCTACTAGGGATATCCAGCATGAGGTTTGTTCTTCTAGGTTCAAATCTTATTGGAGAAAGTATCTAGATTGGCTTACTCGAGCGGACAACTCGAGCCGAGGAGGGTCAATGTACCAGTAGCATTGCTTTCCAGCTTAACTGGTGGTGCTCCCCACCTAAAACATGTGTGACTAAAATCCTTCACCAGGTGCCAAGCACCTCGGCTATCTCAAAGAAAGCGGGCTATGCCAAGCAAATGCCCAATTTTAATTTCAAGAAGACTCAGAGGGGTTGCATGAGAAGACAGTTTATATACACAGTTCAAAAATTATCAAAGCGGTAAAAAGCAACATTTAGCACATTTAAGCCATAACATCAAATAAAAATCAGATAATAAATAAGCCAAATACAACAATTATTCCAAGCTCGAATTTCTAACCTTGAACCAGTGGTTCTGGGTTATATCCCCAGCAGAGTCGCTAGAGCTGTCACACCTCCTTTTTCACTACACCACTGGAAGGGTATATAATAAAGGGAGTTTTTCCAATTAAAGGACAATCGAAACGGGATTTATTAAAAGATTCAGAGTTGCCACTTGGGATATGTAAGGCCCCGTAAAATTTTATGCTTAAAAACTAGTAGCTCATAGTGTCAAGGTCCGAATATTGTGTTACGAATGTGTAGATAAATCAGATTGATAAAAGTACCATGTGAAATCTTTGGTTTTTCCCCTTCCTCGATCCCTATCCCATAGGTTAGGTACAGTGTTTGAATCAATAGAGAACCTTTTCCAAGCTCTCCGCGGTTAGGACCCTCGATGGTGATCTATGCTTTAAAAATCAAAAGAATAAATTTTTCCAGAAAATTGTCATTTTTGCGGTCAAGAATGCGGTCGCAGATCAGCTATACGAACCGCATTCCTACCGCAGAGTGTAACAGAATATTTGTCAAAAATTGAAGTTAAAATGCGGTCAATTCTGCGGCGCATTATGCGACCGCAGAACATGAATGCGGACCGCATTCTTGTCGCAGATCGTGTCAGAACATTTAGTTTTTGGGAGCAATTATGCGGTCCATTATGCGGACCGCATGTTAAATCTGCCATCGCAGATGCGACCTCAGACCCGACTCGGCCCAGATTTTTTAATTTTTTTTTTACCCGATCTCCTCTTCAATAAAACACCCCAACACTTTATTTTTACATATTTTTTGAGCAAAATAAGAGAGAGGGAAGAGAGATT
>MU776753.1:16506-31181 GCA_026770625.1 Nicotiana glauca
AATTAAAATCAAAATCCTAAATTAAATTACTCTAAATAAAAACTATCACAATTAATTAGATACCAAACCACACAATTAAACATTAAAAATGCAAAGTGCATTATTTTTTTTTATGTTTTTCTTCATTTTATAAGTAATTTACTACTTAACTTAAAATTACACAATTAATTCCTAAAAATACAAATGCAACCTATTATTTGTATTTTCTTGTTAATTTTAACAAATAAACATGCACACACACAAATACAAACAATAACTGAAAACCACAAAAATTTTAAAAATTGCACACAAAGGAAAATTGTTTTTATTTTGAATTTTTGGGAATAATTCTCATAGGGCAAAAATCACGTGCTCACAACATGTACATACTATTTTGAGTATATAAAATACATAGGGAAAAATTGGGTATCAACACTTCTTCCGCATAACTTTCCTCTTCTCCATCACTTTCCTCTTCTTCATCTTCTCCTTTGAAGATGCTACCCTGGAAGACCGGGATGAGGTCGTCAAGGAGGTGATGCCAAACATACTACCGCCGAAGATGCTCCTCGGAGAATAGGTTTGGCTTCAGGCTTTAATTATATATATACACCTTTTTGCTTCTTTGTTTCTATGTATGGACCCTTCATGGGCTTTTGTAATCATATGTAATGACTCTTCATGGGATTTGTAACCGTTGTTTAGTAATGGAAAAGATGTTTCTCCAATTCGTGTTTGATTTATGCATTATTTTCCTTTGTTTGCCTTTGTGAAGAATCTAAATATGTGATTGAACTGGTATGAATACCGAGCCCGGGCATAAGTATTTTCTCTATCTCTTGATTGATTAACATAGTTCCTTGTAGAAACTTTTGCCGTTCCTTGGACCTGGCCTGGAGTGGATTGATGAACTCTGGTCGTCAAGATCCCTAGCTTCGAGTTGAATGAGAGCAGGGGCTTCAAATTTTTAGCATGGGACTTAGCCTTTTAGACCCCGTAGTAGGACTCGACGGGGGGACTTGTCTGGAGGTCTGAGAATAAGGATAGCTGTTAGGCTTTTGGGAGCAGTCCCCGAGTGGGGGTTCGCTCTAGCTCGAGCTTCCTGGAAGCTTATTTTAAACTTAGTGCAGATGTCCTTAAGGCGTTGCAGATAGATCCCGGATGAAGGTTTACCCGGGTTTAGATGGTACCCCGAGGCCAAGCCCATAGAGTAGAGTTTAAGCGCTTATTTTCTTCTTGAGAGAAGTCCTCGAGATAGGGTACCATCTCGTGACTTGTAATGATATTGATGGGTTTCTAGAGCCAATCTCCTTCTTGGCGGAGGTCTTCGAGATCGGGTACCATCTCGGCACTTATAATGATATTAAATAGCTTTTTGGAGTTTGTCTTCTTTTTTATGGAGGTCCTCGAGGTCGGGTACCACCTCGAGACTTTCAATGATGGAAATGTCTTCTTCGAGCCTAACTTCTTTTTGATGGAAATGTCTTCTTTGGGACGTACAATGATGCCAATGCCTTTCTGGAGCCTAACTTCATTTTGATAGAGGTCCTCAAGGTCGGGTACCACCTTGGGACTTGGTTGACGCAGGGTTTTCAACCTTGAAGCGTTGTATGGAGATGTCGAGTGTAAGATATGGTTACAAACGGCCAAAGCGATTCTACTGGCATATCTTTCCAAAGAGATAGAAGCTCTAGCCAATATTTCTATTCGGCCATTGGGGCAGGCATGTGATCGCCGCTTTTCCCATATATAGGGTTGTGTTTGCCCTTTTTAAGATCTCACTATTCTGAGCAGTTATCCTATTTCATAGGGTTCTCCTTTCTTATCGAGCTTTTCTTTCATAGGCTTTTGACAATCAAGTTCGAGTTGCTTCATCGTGAGGCCGTGCTGCAGAAAGCTGTGGATGGGGAGAAGTTCCTCAGGATTCTTTGTGTTGAGAGAGAAGACAAGTTGGGACGCTTATGATTCGATGCGAGCTAGAGCTTGAATTATGAGAGCTACCTGAAAGAGCAGGTAGTTTTTGTTCCGTGCGAGTGTGTTATTCTTATTCTAGCTCCTAAGGATAATGTTTTGTTTCTTTTCAGTTGCAGAAGAGTACAGAGGAATTGGAGCGCCTTCAAAATGAAGTTGGCCGAGCCAAGCGCCAGTATGATGAGTTAAAGGCTCCGACGGAGGTTCAGGCTTCTGCGGGGAAGGGCGCTCTGGCTAAAGCCTCCGCCTTTGAGGTTCAACTTCTCTTAGTTCATGATAATTGCTCGGTTCGAATATATATAATTACGAAGGTCAAGTTTAAGCTTTTGAAGATAAAGGACGAAGTTATGGATACCCGGGCTAAATCTGTAATGAGCCAAACCACAGCTGACCAGAAAGTAGTGGTTTATTTGAAAGATGTTGCTGATGATCAAGCTGATCTGAGAAAGGTTCTCGGCCGCGAAGGCAGGAGCAAGGAATATGCTCGATGTAAGTCTCGAAGGAAAACCCTCGAGGAGATCCGTGCTAGGGTCTTTGACCTCTCAAAAGAGGTGAAGCAGGCGAAGGCAGTCGAACGTGGCGCTAAGGCACTTCTGTTTGATGTAGAGGATAGCGACGATGAGGCCAATGGGCCATAGTACCCAAGGGGGACATATATTTTACTTTCCGATTCTGTATATAGTACTTTTAAAGTACGTTTGTAAATAGAGCTTGTGTTTTTTAGCCTGTATGTATAAAGAGGAAACCTCGCGGTTTTATTTCTCCTACATTTCTTTTTGCCTTGACTTTAGCTAGATGAACTGGTCTTTGAGTTGAGGGGAATCGTTAGATTCGTGGTATGCCCCTGACGCTCATTAGGCTGGCATGTAGGCACTTACGCGCTTGGTCGATACGACCTTTTAGCATAAGCCGACGATAATGGCTCTTACGCTTTTGCTCTTAGGCATATTTAGTTAACTATTTTGGGTTCAGTCTCTGAATCAGGTTTCGACTCGAGCTCATTTGACCCTTAAGTTTTTGAATTTAGACCTGGCCTTTAGGCTCTTACGCGTTGGGCCGGTATGACCTTTTGTATGTGCTTTAGATAGTGGCTCTTATGTGTTGCTCTTAGGTATATTTAGCTAACTATTTTGGGTTCAGTCTCCAAATCAGGTTTTGACTTAAGCTCATTCGACCCTCAAGCTTTTGAATTTCAAGCTGGCGACAATGGCTCTTACGCTTTGGGTCGATGTGACCTTTTATGTGGGCTGACGACAACGGCTCTTACGCCTTGGGTCGATGCGACTTTTATGTGGGCTGGCGAAAATGGCTCTTAAGCCTTGGGTCAATGCGACCTTTTATGTGAGCTAGCGGCAGTGACTCTTACGCCATGGGTCGATGCGACCTTTTATGTAGGCTTTATTTTTCCCTCGATAAGGATTTTTAAAATATTGTTTGCCTGACTCTTCGACGATTTAATAAAAAACCTCGATTATGAGTCGTTATATGGTGATGATAGATCACCTTGGGAGGTTTGGCTCAGAGGCCGAGTATCTTGAAGCCAGTGTTTGGGAGCTGACGTGGTCGAAGCTCTTTTGCCTATGTCGAGGGTAGCCTGTTTAACCGGTTCTTTTGAAAGGATTCAAAGTAATTAAAGGCCTGTGATTTTGTAGCGATGGTCGGGCGTCCCCGAGTCACGTTAGTTTGGCTGGTACAACCTTGTGGCCATAGTCATTTGTGTTTGGCCGGAGCCATTTAGTCCTGAGTGAAGTAGTTTCGACGTCTATATCGAGGGTATGCCTTTTAGGGGTCTTACAAGTTCAATATATAGCCTTAACTTTGAGATTGATTTTATTCCTTTAGTTAGGTCTTACAAGTTTTACATGCCTTTGAGGTCTTACAGTTTTGGATACTTGGTAAAAGTGTGGTTCATTCCTTACTCGAGGTCTTACATATATTGTCGCTTGGTATAAGTGTGGTTCATGCCTTGCTTGAGGTCTTACAGATATTATTGTTGCCTTATGTAGGTCTTACGAGACCGAGGCTACCCATTTGGTGTCTTATGGCCTCGGATTTTTGATAAGTCGATGGACATGGCGATTGGTGGCAACCTCAGAGTTATCGGGGATTTCTCGGATCGGGAGCCATTACAATGGAGATGGTAATTGACGGCAGTCCCTGAGTTATCGAGGATTTCTCAGCTCGGGAGCCATTACGATGGAGATGGCGATTGACGGCAGTCCTCGAGTTATCAAGGATTTCTCGACTCGGGAGCCGTTACTTGCAAACTTGATATTGCCTCATTGAGGGCTTACGATTTCGGAGTTTTTGACCTGGGGGTCATGTGGACTTAAGTTTTCGATGCCAATCCCTAAGTGTTCGGGATATTTTTAGCTCTGGAGCTGTTTTATGATCTTAATGTTGCCTCATTAAGGGATTATGAGTTAGGAGCTCCAACCCGTGGGTCACATTGTTTTGAGTTATTGACGCCAGTCCCCGAGTGTTCGGGACATTTTTGACAGAGGAGCCATTTTTGCGAAAAATACCAAGCTTCTTTTGAAGCATGAAATGCTTTGATGAAAAGTACTCTTCGATTACTTGGTACAAGTATACATGTTTTTGTTTTCAGGGGTCTGGTTATGCTATATGGACACAGATCATTCGACCGTTTGGCCCGGTACATCATTTTCCTATCGAGACCCAGTTCGGCATATCTTGGCTTTTTCGAGTAGGTGACATTCCGGGGGAGATGCCCCCAGTGTTCGATGATCATTGCAAAAGAAGCCTTGAATACTTGTAGCGTTTTCCTTAGGCAGAATATAGGTGTTGCCTCATTAAAAACCTCGCCGGTAAAACCCTTCTTGGGATGAAAACCCGATCATAGGAAAACAATTCAATGCATGCTTTTGAAACCTAAAGGCCTTCGAGTTGGGAGGAACTTCAGCTATTTCAATCAGATACCTCCACTTATGTTAGTGTAAGATGTAATTGAAAAAGGAAGGAGACGGTCATACCTTAGTGTAGAATGTGTCGGTGATGTTTCGAGTCTCGATATCTTTTAGTCACTTGTGATGAGGATGCGGTACGGTCCTCTGCTTTATTTATTCAGGCTTAACCGAGGATGTGGTTTGTTATCGCTATTTTACTGTTTGCTAGTCCTTTGGCTCCTTCGAGGGTGGAGGTACTGGTATCGACATTACATCGTGCACTGCGAACATTTCCCTTGCTGTATGCTGCTCCCCCTAGACGATTTTAATCCCATCCTTTGTTGGGAGTTTCATCATTTGGTGGAGGGTGGATGGTACTGCTCCCATGCAGTGTATCCATGGCCTTCCGAGCAAGGCGTTGTACCTTATGTCTCATTCGATGACATGGAACTTGGCATTTTGGGTTGTGCCGGCCACGTTGACTGGAAGGGTGATTTTCCCTTTTGTTGTTCCGCTCACCATGTTGAATCCGTTAAGGACTTGAGAGGCGGGCATGACTTGGTCGAGAAGCCTGATCTGCTCCACCACTCTCGACCTAATAATATTGGCTGAGCTACCTGGATCCACGAGTACACGTTTAATTTGAAATATATTTACAAGGAAATAGATTACCAGTGTGTCGTTGTGGGGTTGAGGCAAGGTCTCGATGTCATCGTCACTAAATGTGAGGGCATCCTCGGGTATGTAAACCATACTTCACTTTTCTCTGGTGATTGATATTTTTTTCCTTCTAATCGTAGGCTCCTGCGGTTCATCGATGCCTCCGAAGATCATGTGGATGACATGATGTGGCTGATTTGTTTCGCTCTTCTTTGTCGCCTCTCTTTCCCGGAACTGGTGTTTGGCTTGGTCGCTGAGTAATTATCGAAGGTGAACTTTGCTTAGTAGCTGGGCTACTTCTTCCCAGAGCTGGTGGCAATCTTCGGTTCTGTAGTCGTGCGTGTTGTGAAATTAGCATACTAAATTATGATTTCTTTGTGAAGGATCTGATTGTAAAGGCCTGGGCCACCTGACATCTCTGATTTTACTAATGGCGAACACGAATTCTGATACGTCGACGTTGAAGTTATATTCCGACAGGCGAGGTGCCTCTATTGGCCTGCGTGCCTATCGAATCCGGCTCTATTGACAAGTCCCTGAGGGTTTTGGCCTCGGTCCATCCATTGATCATTGTGGGGCATGTTGCACCTCGGGTGTACACCGAGCCCGAGGGGGCTCCTAGTTGGTCGTCTTTGACCTTGATTTTTGATTGATATCGGTTATGAACGTCCGACCTGGTCACAACGGGATATTCAACCAAATTTTGTTTCAACTACTTCGAAGCCACTAAGCTTCATTTATTCAGACCTTGAGTGAAGGCCTGCACTGCCCAGTCATCGGAGACTGGTGGTAGATCCATTCATTCCAATTGAAAGCGAGATACAAACTCTCGCAACGTATCATTCTCCCTCTACTTAATCTTGAAGACGTTGGATTTCCTTGTTGCTACGTTGATGGAACCAACATGTACCTTTATGAAAGAATTTGCTAGCAGTTTAATGAATCTATAGAGTTTGGGGACAAGTTGTGATACCACATCATTTCCCCTTTAGAAAGCGTTTCCCCGAACATCTTTAGCATGACGGACTCGATCTCATCATCACTCAGGTCATTTCCTTTTACTACACAGATGTAAGCAGTAACATGCTCGTTGGGGTTCGAGGTTCCATTATACTTCGAAAGGTCAGACATTGTAAACTTCTTTGGAATAGGTTTTGGGGTCTCTTCCTGCGGGAATGGCTTCTGTACGAACTTCTTTGAATCCACACCATTCAAGATCGGGGGTGCGCCCGAAATTCGGTCGACCCTGGAGTTATAGGTCTCGACCTTCTTGTCATTGGCCTCTATCTTCTTCTCGCCTGATTTGATCCACCTCGTGAGGTCCTCGAGCATCTTTACGATGACGGGGTCGGTTGCCGACCCGTTATTGATTGATCTCTCCGGTGCCTTCTCGGTTGGGGGAGTTGTTCCTAGGAGTTTTCTGGTGACTTTGTAGCTGAGCAATATCCAGCTGTTGTTCTTGCAACATTAAAAAATAACGTGAAGGCTAACTTCCCATTCTTCCCTAGTCGGGGTTTTCTAAGCTTCTTGTTGGTCTCCTTGATGCATGTTCATGTTGGTGTGGGAGCTTATATCGACGTGTTGGGTATCGCGTGAGACTTCGTCCACGGGAATTGGATCTAGTGCATTCACATGGTTTCGTGGTGGTACACTAGCACCTGGAACATGCATACCAATTTCTCAACGGTTCTCAAGATTGTTGTTTACTGAACCAGACATTTTGTCCTGAAATCAAAGATCTTGGGCAAGAAAAACTATGAAAGATAATTTGCGTTGTGTAGTGAAACTAGCAAGAAAATATTCACTATTATTTCTAGCCAAACGGTGGGCGCCAAACTGTTTACCGTAAAAATGGTAATACAATTAAATTTGATTTTGTGAGGTTTGAAAAATACGTGATCTATTTTTATGCTAGTTGTTAAGCAGTTGATGATATGTGAAAGATTTAGAAGCGAGATAAGAGCTTAAAAATGAGATATTAACCAAACTGAATTGCTATCGATCGGGGCCTCGAGATTGCTTATTTAGGGCCTTGAGGTCGAGTCAGACGCTCGGCTGAGAGCTATCGAGGATAGTCGATGGGCGACTAATAGTTGTAATAAGATCAATGACGGCTCTTTATGGCCAATAATAAGCAATAAATGAAGAATAATAACTAGAATACAATGAATGTAAGTAATAAATGAAGCAATGAACTCAACAGAATATGTTATAGAGCAGAGAGAATGTTCCTGTGTATTTAGTATTGAGCATCGGGTCTTCTACAAACGATAAGGGTTACCTTTATATACAAGGGGGAACATAGTACAAAATCACTAATTACAAAGATATGGGGTGGTACAGCCATTTAATGCCTTGATTCATTTTCAAACTAGTCCACTAGGCTTTGTCAACTCTAGTCATGTGCCTTGGTAACTCTCCACTTTCACCATAATCGTCGGTTTATACTGCCCCGAGGTTGATCATCGACGACCCTCGAGGGAGGAATCTTGGCCGTAGTCTCGAGCATTCGAGACGTGTTTTTGAAGTGTCACAATGATGGGAAATTGGATCCTCCAATTTTACCATATACAAGTTATTATCGCACAGTGTTGATGTGATGGTAAGATGCTTTCCTAGGTGTTAGGTAGTGAATGACTTGAAATGAGGTTTACCTAGTGTAAGATTTAGGATTTATAATTTTATTTCTGGTGAGGAAAGACAGTCAGACTATGAACGTTCAAACTGGGGTTGAAAAAGTAATGAGAACTTAGTATTTTCGGGCGTGGTAGAACTTTCATCAGTAATGTGGGGTCGTCTCCCTTGATCAAATGTGTTAAGTTCATCGCTATTATGGTCCTCTTCAATTTGCCTTTAGGAGAATATTGCAAATAGTGTCAGATAAGCGGCTATCAAAGATCACAGAGTGCAACAATTTTGAAATAGAATGGGTATTTCTAATGTTGACAACTCGAGAAAAATATTCTTGGGAAAGGTTTAAAGTTGGTAGCGATCTATTAATCCATGTGCTACAGAGATGGATTTCTAATTTAAGGCAATGGCTGGGTAGCGAAGAATGAGGAAGGACATGTGGGAGGTGTCTTGCGATGTTAAATTTCTAGAAGTCCGGGTGTAAGAAACAGGAGTCGGATAGTTTCTTAAAGGAGTGAGTTGACCCAAGTGGGAGAGTGGCAGAGTAGCATATGGTTTCTGTGGTAGGATGACTACACGCCTTGAGAAAAGTTTAGAGTGCCTTTGGGATTCATGGTGGACAGTGACTAGGTCTATGGACTTAATTTGGAACATTAGTTATTATACGGCGGGAGATTGGATACGATAGAAATGAGTTTCTTGATATGAAGAAAGATATAACATGACTTAGGGTTGGAATGTATTGTCGCACCTTTAGGTTATGTCCCTGAGGAGTCAACGGACTTGTACAGCTGATGAATGAGCACATGCTCAGGATGGGTACTGACTTTGTAGTAATTGTACCTAGTGCAGCGACGTTGAAAGATGTTGGCATGTAATTTCCACATGTGGGTTATCTCATGTAGGCAGATTAGCGATCGCATGGTTGACGAAGCTTCTACGAAGAATTCTACTGGCTATCCGATAGGAGGCCTAATATGTAAAGGTGGTTAGTGATGCAGAGTGTACATGAAATGTTAATGGAAGGATTTCGAGGAATTTGGCGGGTTGATTATGCAAGACAATGTCAATAAGGGATAAGGAATCTCGGTGGATTCCTGAGTTATGTAATAAGTGGCTTCAAGCGAAGTGGGAGAGCCTCACCGCCTACGATTGGATTGTATGATTATCAACTTGTGAGGTTACTGGTTATCGGCATATTGGTGGGTTATTATTGTCACACCTCCTTTTGGCGCGCCCCCTTTCGAGGGGTGTATAAAGGAGTTTTTCCAGTTTAAGTGACAATATTCGAAACAGGATTATTTTTATTTTTATTTCAGAGTCGCCACTTAGAATAAATTAAGGTGTCCCAAGTCACCGATTTATTTAAATCTTGAGTCGAGGAAATTTCGACTTTCCAAACGAAGTCTACGAACCAGAAATTCTAAGTAAGGAATTCTGTTGACCCGAGGGAAGGTGTTAGGCACCCTCGGATCCCGTGGTTCTAGCACGGTCGCTTAAACTATCATAAATAGCCAAAGTATCTGATTTTTAATATATATTATAACCTATGTGCTTTTGATCAACTTTAAAACCCGCTTTCATTTTAAGACCATACCTTTACTATTTCAAACAAAACTGGTGTAATCTCAATCCTATAGATCCAGTAAAGTTTTAATTCTCATAAAATGAATGCCGATGAAGTTGTTTCAAGATTATGCTACCAGAGGGGATTAATGAATGACTTGATTATGTGCGATCCTGATTTTTATCCTAGTCATGACTTTACAAGCATACGATGTCCAAACGTAATTAAATATGGTCATGGTTACCCTATGTTTTCAGATTGATATTAACTCAAATTGAGTCCATCCCAACGGCTTAACGCCACTTATACAAATCCGATACGGAGGTGTTGACTCACTATTGAATTACTTCTTGGTCGAGTACATGAGGCAACAATTAGGGAAATAAATATATCATTATTATGAAACTCATTTTTTACGAATGCACTACCAGAATTATCTACTCCTAATAGTCAAACATCCATAGTTAAATACACATCAAGTTATTGGATTAGTTCACCAACGAGGGGTGTACTCGGATTCTAAGCGTTTGAACTAAGAGTTTATTGAACCAACAATGCCTCTAATGTTCTAAATTAATAGTACAAAATTACATTGTAATCTAAACAGTTCTATTTTTATTATAACAAATCAAACATAACAGAAGTGTAGAGGAGCAGTTCTATGTCGACAGTAGAGCTTAAAAACTTGATCTTCTTTGTTGTCAAACGAGGTAAGCCATGTCAACAATAGTCTGAGAAATGTGTACCTGGAATTCCAACAACAGAAATGAAGAAGAAGGAGATCAGTAGTAGTTCAAAACAAAGCTACAAGGCAGCAATACAGCAACCAAACACAGCAACAAAAGATCCCAGCCAACAACTGAAACTACTATGAAGCAGTAGTAGGCAGCCTAAGGAACAGATTGAAATCTCCGGAACGAAATCAAACCCTCAGAGAACTTGAGAAAGCGCACACAGCAAGAACTCCAAGACCAACCAACGAACGAAATAACATTTAACTAAACTCAAAAGAAACCTCTAGAACTGAAAAATAGAGCAGACTTAAACCGAGCAACAATTCTCTGAAACTGATGGCCAAAAGAGACCCCTAAAACTGATGGTTGAAGCTCCCAAACTGATGGTTTAAGGCTGTGTATACTAGAGTGTATATCAGCCTTTTTTTTCCTTCCAAAAATAATCCCCCTCCCAACTATTCCCAAACTTCCTTGTTATAACCCCCGACCTCTGCCTTCACAACCCCTTTTTTAATGTTTTAAAAACTGATTAAACCCATGTTATTCCCTCTGCACTTCCCACCTTTAATTGTCTAAGTATGGGGCTTATTTTAAAATTATTGAAGTGCAGAAACTAGTGGACTGCCTGCTGTCCAGCAAGTTCCACTCACTTAAACATGTGCCTGGCACCCCTTTTAATTTTTGATTTCTAAATTAAGCTAAACATCTATATCCAATCAACCCCCTAACTTGAAATCAACAAACTGTTTCAACTATAATCCAACAGTAAAAATGCAAGCAGTTACAGCTAATTACAGTCCAGTGTTATAACAGGCGGATTTTCGAGATTAATCAACGACATTCGTTTAGTCGATTACATCACGTATAAACTATAACAAATAATCGACAAATTCATCAGTGATTCACCAGTAACTTAAGCCGAAGACAAACAAAATAAAATTAATTATTCGACGATGCTAATCGATGCGAATGCCTATCCTATAATAAACACAATCAAACAGACAAACAGAAATGAAAATCGACCAAATAAAAGGTCTGAGGGAGGAGCGGAAAAATTGACAACTTAACAGATGAAGATACTAATGAAACTTAGACTACAAATAAATAAATAAAGATAAAAGAGAGAAAGAGGAAATACCTTAAGAAGAGAAATCAGAGATCACACAGACTTGGGACCGAATTTAGACTTGAGATTTTGAGGCCAAACGGGCTTTAATCAAGTGTTCTCAAGTGAGAACACTTGACTAAAGCCCATTGAACCACTAAAATTCTCAACCAGGCTCGAAACTCTTCTACAGTTCTTGGGGCTCGGATTGGGGTTCGAGTAGTTTGGGCTTGATTCGAGCCAAACCAATTATGGTTTGGCATAGAGGGAGGCTAGGGAAGTGTGTGGTATCATTTTGGGATGGTTTAGTGTAGGTCGAGTCTTGACTCGAATCTTCGATCAAAGATTCGAGAAGCTCGGATATGATTCGAGGTAAGGGGCTTGGAGATTTGGGTTTGGGGTGTGATGGGGGTTTTGTGGTATTATTTGGTGACCGGCGGCGTTGTTGCTGCCGGGTTTCAGCCGAGGGGGAAAGAAGGCGGCGGGCTAGTGTTCTTGAGGGGGGATGTTTGGTCTCTGAGAGACGATGAAGAATGAGGGGTCGTTTGGGAATGGAGACGAGTGAAGGGGTTTGGGTAGGGGATTAGTGTATTAAAACACATCAAATAATCTGGACTGTTGGATGGTGGGAGCTAACAGTCTAGATCAAATTACTTAAACGAAACGGGGTCGTTTTGGTCGAGGGGGGAATGGGTCGGTCTCATATGGGAATGAGTCGGGTATCGGGGGGGAACCTGGAACCGTTGGATCGAGCGAAATAGACAGTTCCGATTAGGCGCCTCAAAGCGACGTTTCTTGGATAAAAGGAGGCATGATCTGAGCCGTCCAATTGATTTGATCAACGACTCGAGATAGAAATGCCAATACGGCGTCGTTTGGAGGCGTCTAAGAGAGACCTGGTCTTGGGCTGGGTCACTGATATGTTTGGGGCCTGGTTTTGGTCCGGTTTAGTTGGCCCAGTTCGGTTTTATCTTCATTTTTTCATCTCTTTATTTTCTTTATCTTTTAGTCAAGCTATTATCAAAATCCTAAATCACCAAAATATTAATTAACTTCTAATTGTGGAATTGAATCAAAAATGCAATATTTTTGTATTTTTTTTAATTAGTTTAAACACATGAACATGCCCACACAAATGCAAACAAAAATAAGAAAAATAACAAAAATCCGCAAAAAATTGCAAACAACAAAAAGGCTATTTTCTTTTGGGTCTTTTGGAAGTAATTTCTGGTAGGGCAAAAATCACGTGCTCACAGCTACCCCTCTTTGCCCGGAAACATGAAGAGTTTTCCTGCAAAGATTGATGATCGGATACGAGCGATTTTTGTCTGTTCTAATACTCCGTGTGAAGCATTTTTTGAAAGAGTTTGACCGAGCCTTTGCTTTGGGAGGCCTCCTACATATCCTAGGCTAAACAGGAATCAGGTCAATGTAGTTCGGGAAGTTTTGGTAGCTGGGACTACCGGGGGACTGAGATTCTACTATTACTGCTGCTGCGTGCTGTATGTTGTTACTGCTGCTTACCGATATCCCCATTACACCGTGCTAAAAGGAAACAAGAAGCTAAGCTAGACTATGGATCATAAGATCTCATCTATCTTCAACTTATTCTTGTCGCCTTGCCTTCTTGTCATCTTGTGTTTCTTCCGGTGCTTTTCTTCCGATCAACTGGGCTGACTTTGGCTTTTGCTTCTCTGAACACCAGCTTTTCATCGTTTTGCTCCACTTCGCTGGGGATAGAGCTTTCTCCGTCAAGTCTGTTATGCTGGGGAGTGAACAAAGTTCAAAAATCATTCCTTCCCGTATATTCTTCTTTTCTGAATCACGTGCTTGAATTTGTATCCGGGACTTTTGATGTAACTTTCCATTTCAGGGTTGGTTACTGGTTTCAAAACCTGCCATCTATCATTCTATCGGCCACGACCGCCTTACTTATGAATTTGGATTAGTGCCGGGGATCTTTGGCGTAACCTTCCGCCTTCATGGCGGTTTACTGGTTTCAAAACCCTGCAATGTAATGACATGAAAATATTCCTCTCGCTATACAGGTGGGCACCTGGTTTATCTAAAGACATGAAAATATTCCTCTCGTTATACAGGTGGGCGCCTGATTTATCTAAAGACATGAAAATATTCCTCTCGTTATACAGGTGGGCGCCTGATTTATCTAAAGACATGAAAATATTCCTCTCGTTATGCAGGTGGGCGCCTGATTTATCTAAAGACACAAAAATATTCCTCTCGTTATGCAGGTGGGCGCCTGATTTATCTAATTGACATGAAATATTCCTCTCGTTATGCAGGTGGGCGCCTGATTTATCTAATTGACATGAAATATTCTGCTCGTTATACAGGTGGGAGCCTTATTTATCTAATGACATGAAAATATTCCTCTCGTTATACAGGTGGGGGCGCCTGATTTATCTAATGACATGAAAATATTCATCTCGTTATACAGGTGGGCGCCTGATTTATCTAAAGACATGAAAATATTCCTCTCGATATACAGGTGGGCGCCTGATTTATCTAATGACATAAAAATATTTCGCTCATTATACAGGTGGGCGCCTGATTTATCTAATGTCATGAAAATATTCCGCTCGTTATACAGGTGGGCGCCTGATTTATCTAAAGACATGAAAATATTCCTCTCGTTATACAGGTGGGCGCCTGATTTATCTAAAGACATGAAAATATTCCTCTCGTTATACAGGTAGGCGCCTGATTTGTCTAATGACATGAAAATATTCCTCTCGTTATACAGGTGGGCACCTGATTAATCTAAAGACATGAAAATATTCCTCTCGTTATACAAGTGGGCGCCTGATTATCTAAAGACATAAAAAATATTCCTCTCGTTATACAGGTGAGCGCCTGATTTATCTAAAGACATGAAAATATTCCTCTCGTTATACAGGTGGGCGCTTGATTTATCTAAAGACATGAAAATATTGCTCTCGTTATACAGGTGGGCACCTGATTTATCTAATGACATGAAAATATTCCTCTCATTATACAGGTGGGCGCCTGATTATCTAAAGACATAAAAAATATTCCTCTCGTTATACAGGTGGACGCCTGATTTATCTAATGACATGAAAATATTCCGCTCGTTATACAGG
>MU776754.1:5289-48696 GCA_026770625.1 Nicotiana glauca
TTTAAAGCCTCCAGAACTGAAGTTTTCAGCAATGTGTGATAGAATGTGTATTTTTCTCTCAAAAATCTCTCTTCTATCTCTTGTCTATCTCTGTTTTCTATGTGTGGAATGATCTGTTTACCTGAAGAATTCCCTCCCTTATATAACCCAAAATGACAACCTTGCAGCTTATTTTTTTAAGTGTGTTAGAACTGAAAGCCTATATTATTCCCTCTGTGTTTCCACTTCTATTTGTCTAAGTATGGGTTTGAACTAATAAAATGCCCCTGAAGTCAGAAATGGTGGAACACACTGCTGTCCAGCAGGTTCTACTAACCTATCCCATGTGTTTTTGCACCTTTTTAAACCTTAACTGAAGCTGGTTTCTGACTTCCATTACTTATTGTCTACCCAGGCTGTAATTCACATAACAGACCTCTCTTTTAATCCATTTAAACACTAGTTTAAGGGTATACTTAATGTACAACTAGTGAGACAAACTAAACTCTGCATTTCAATCGTGGTTAAACAGCTATATCCAATTCAGATTCTAATTTTAAACCAACAACAATTCAGGCTTCAATCCAACAGTGATTTCGGACCAAGTTTAGGCAGTATCAACATCACTTGCCAGTGTTCTAACAGGCGGACTTACGAAATTAATCGACGACATTCGTTTAGTCGATTACAACACGTATAATCGATAACAAATAATCGACATATTAATCTAGTGATTCACAGTATTTAGGCCAAAGACAAAAGAAATACGAAACTAAATATTCGACGACGCTAATTGAAATGAATACGTATTCTATGGCAAATGCATTCAACCAAAACAGATAGAGCAACAAATGACCAAATAAAAGGTCTGAGAGAGGAGAAATAGAATAGTTGAAAAAAAATCGAAAAAGATGAAAAATTAATAACACAACTAAACTAACAAACAAATATAAAAATAGATGAAGATAGAAGAAAGAAAATAAAATCCTTCAAACAATGAAAAAATCAGGAACAAACGGACTTGGACCAACGGACTTGAAACTTTTGAGGCCAAACGGGCTTTAATCGAGTGTTCTCAAGTGAGAACACTTCGACTAAAGCCCATTGAACCACCAAAAATCTTCAACCAGGCTCGAAACTCTTCTAAGGTTCTTGGGGCTCGGATTGGGGGTTCGAGTAGTTTGGGTTTGATTCGAGCCAAACCAATTATGGTTTGGTGACGAGGGAGGCTAGGGAAGTGTTTGGTATCATTTTGGGGTGGTTTGGCGTAGGTTGAGTTTTGGCTCGAATCTTCGATTGAAGATTCGAGAAGATGTAGCTAGATTCGAGCCAAGGGGTTTGTGGATTTGGGTTCAGGGCGTGACGGAGGCTCCGCGGTGTTAAAATGGCGGTTACCGGCATCGTTGCCGCCGGTTTATGGCGAAGGGGAGGGGTGACGGCTAGGGTTTGGGCCTGGGTTTCGTCTCTGAGGTTTGAGAGAGACGATGGTGAGGGGGGGGCTTGGCTACGGGGGGCGTGGGGTGTGAGGGTAGTATTATATACGAGGCATAAGATAAGATCCTGGCCGTTGGATCAAGTTCGATTGATGGCCACGATCTCTTGCCAGGGAAAGAACGACGCCGTCTCAATTAAATGAGACTGGGTCGGTCTCAAGGGTGAATGGGTCGGGTTAAATGGAAGGCTTGAGGCCGTTGGATGAGATAGGATGGACGGTTTGGATCAGATGCAACAAAGCGACGTCGTTTGGATTAAAAGGAGGCCTGATCTGGGCCGTCCAGTTGATTTGATCAACGGCTCGAAATAGAAACACCAATACGACGTCGTTTGGAGGCGTTTCTGAAAGACCAGGTTTTGGACCGAGTATGGCCTGGAACTGGGCTTGGTTTTGGTATCTATTTTTGGGGCCCAAGTCCGGTTTTGGTAACTTAAATAGCCAAAATTCCTACAAAATTTAAATAAAAATCACACAAATATTAATTACTAACTCACAACCATTAACACACAAATGAAGAACAAAAATCACACAATGACAAGACACGAAATGTATATTTTTTTGTAATTTTTTTTTAACCAAATTATGGTTGATTAATTTCTAAAGATGCATGATTAATTCCTAAATGTATGCAACATATATTTTTGTGTTTTTATATTGGCTCAACAAATAACACGTACAAAAAAAAATGCAAATAAATACGAGAAGTAACACAAAAATCTACGAAATCACAACACAAATAAAAAATATTTTATTTTGAATTTTGGGAGTAATTCTCCTATAGGGCAAAAATCACGTGCTCACACTATATACCATTTCATTTTGAAATGGAGAATAAATTAATAAAAAATATTTAATGGACACGTACATCCTATCATGAAATGAGAAAGATAGAAGAAAAACGTTATTTATATTTGAGAAGACAATAAAGAGAAAATTGGTTGGGGCAATTAAAGGGGTTTCATGTGATCCGGGATTAGAAAGAAAAGGAATAAGAATTTTGAAAATAGGTAGTTGAGTAAATACTTTAGATTGCATAAGTACACATTGTAAGACAAACTAGAATGGATAATAACGGGTAATTAAAATTGCCTGAATAGGCATTTATAGTAGATTTCTCTTTTATAAAAGGGCCAACGTATGAGTCATTACGGCGAATTTATCCTTTTTTTCACCTTATCCAAACATAGACAATTTAGAAAAGAACAAAAAAAGAAAGAAGGTATTGTTTAAGATTATAGCCAAAACGTCTGCAGTTCCATTGTCGTTTTAGGACCGGAGTTTCTATCTTTTAATTTCGAATAACAATCTTTCTAAATATATAATATATGACGTTTATAGTAAAAAATGATATTTTTGTAAACAACGATTCAACAATAATATTAGGTTTGTCCGGTGTAATGCCACATACCATACAACGCATCAAATTTATTTCATTCCTTCATTCATGAGCAATGTATAACAGAGTCCGAGCCAGAATTTAAAATTTATAAACTCCTAAAGTGAACTTAAGATAATGTACAATAATAAATATGTTGATAGTCAAATGTTTAGACGTTTAGTAAATTTGTTGACATATATATACATATATATACTAGAAAGATGATGCCCGTACTATATTCACGGGCTTAATGTTTCTTTTTGGTGATGCAAGTAAATACCTTGCTTGGTCCATACTAAAAATTTTATTTTTAATTGTGACACAACATGGATGTAATTTTTTTTATCGATGACCAAAATCAAAATGTTTCTATACAACATGGGCATAATATTTATTTTCCTTCCCAATATGAGTTTTAAAAAGGGAACATAAGAGTGATTCCTTCGAGTAACTAATTGAAAGCTTCAATTACTGCATCGTTTTCAACTTGCTCATTAAACAATTTGGTTCATGTATGTTTTCAATACATATGGCTGTACATAATCGAGTTGACATACTCTATGTGTAAGCATTGTAACTGAGGCCGTTAATGAGATAATGTAGAAGTACGTTATAATCCCATATATTGCTCATATTTCGCAACAGCTAAAACTCAAAAATCATCTCTATGAGCCAAACATTGTTTCAAAGAAAATAGATCACAATGATAATCTAAAAAATTCAGGATGACATACGTGTATTGGAAAAAATTGAGTTTATATATATTGAAGTGATTGAAAGATGACATGTCATGACACGTGGACTGGTCAAAGAATGATGATCAACAAAGAATAGATAAGGAGGCACGAGTTACAACAGACACGAGCAGAGACACGAGAAGAGACTCAAAAGACTCGGCGCTCGTACCTATTCACGTTCAAAAGTTAAAGAGAATGAACCTGATAGCAAAAGAGGGTACAGATACAGTACTTAATAAGCATTAAATACTAGAAACGTTAGAGAATCTGTATTGAATTACAATGATTACCATTTATAATATAGCATTAAATACCTTTAATTGTCTATAATGACCTTATTATGACAAAGGCAAAACGTATCTCCTAGAAATAGCTATAAAAGGGGGGAGCCTGATCCTTTGTAAGAACACGAAATATTATTGAAATATATTGATTTACTTTGCTTTTTATTCAACTTTTATTTACATCTATCATTCTCATTTCTATTTGATTACTAGTAACCCGAGTTCTTCTAAAATAAGCTTTGGCCGAAATTCCACTTTTTGGTTAAACAAATTGGTTCCGTTACCAGGAATCTGATAATCATTTTGATTTCTTAAGTCAATTCTTTCATCAAAGAATTTACTATGTCGAATATCAACAACAACAGTCAACAAGATCTTCAACAACAAGAAAATAATGCAGGTAGCAGAACCCCACCCCCTTCACCACGTGCTTCACAACATCAATCATGAGAAGGATCTCCAGATGGTTTTGGAATAAACAATGGGGTTGCAAATCAAAATGGAGTAGAGGCGATTCAAAATGTTGTAGTTGTGAATGAACAAGCACTTGATGATGCCTTAAAGAATCTAATTTCTCAACAACTCAGTAATGCTCTTCGTGCTTTTACTAGCCAGTTGCCAGTTGCACCACCAACGACAACTCCGAATCAGAATACATTGGAAAACCCACATTCTGGGCTCGTGCATTCGGGCACTGGTGGAACTCCGAGCGAGTCTCATAATGGTGAACCAGGTAACAGAGTTAATTCTGACTTACAAAATTTAGTCCTAACCCTGCAGAAGCAGCTCAAGGAACAAAGCGATCGCATAGAACAAATACCCGGAGTACCGCCTGTGCTCAAAGGAATAGATATAGACAACTACTCAAAACAACCATGGAAACCTAGTGCTGCTCCGGTATCTATTCCAAAGAAGTTTAAAATGCCTGATATTCCAAAATATGATAGCGCAACTGATCCATGAGATCACGTGACTGCATTCACAACTGGCATGGAAGGCAACGACTTAACCAAACAAGAAATCGAATTGGTATTAGTCAAGAAATTTTGTAAAACACTCACCAAGGGAGCATTGACATGGTATTCTCTCTTACCCAAAAATTCTTTAAATTCTTTTGCTGAGCTTGTAGATTCATTTATCAAAGCACATTAGGAAGCTCAAAAAGTCGAAAAAAGAATGGAAGATATTTTCAAAATCAAGCAAGGAGATTCAGAGCTGCTTAGAGAGTTCATAGATAGATTCCAACGTGAAAGAATGACGTTACCATGCGTAACAGACAACTGGGCTGCTATATCATTTACCAGTAATCTGAATGAGTAAAGCTCAGAAGCCACGAGACGACTCAAGGAAAGCCTACGCGAATTTTCAGCAACAACTTGGAACGACATTTACAACAGATATAGCACGAAGCTAAGGATAGAAGAAGATATTATCTCGCTGTCTCAAAAGGAGGAAAATGTGAGTTCGAGATGTGTGGAAACCGAAAAAAGGTCCGGTAAAAACACATATGAACCATATATGGGCCCAGCAGGAAAATATTCATGATCAAAGCAAGACAATTTAAGGTATGATCATAGAACGAGGAATAGAGAGTCGGGTTCATCATCAAGGTTTGGGAACTCGCGAGAAACGCGGGATGATGATAGAAACTTGAAGGAAAGATTTGGCAGTTACAATTTTAATGTCAGTACTTCAGAATTAGTGGCGGTATTAAGAGGCATGTGCGATAAGGTACAGTGGCCAAAAGAATTGAGATCAAATCCAAACAGGCACAATCCTAATCACTGGTGTGAATTTCACAACGATCATGGTCGTAAAATGGCAGATTGTAGATTATTACAAGGTGAAGTTAATCATCTATTAAAGCAAGGGCATCTCACCGAATTATTCAGTGAGAAAGGTAAGCAAGCATACATGAAGAACATGTAGGAGCCCCCTAAACCCCCTTCTCCCAAAAGGACCATCAATGTTATAAGCGAGGGCGAGGAAATCAATCGCGTGACGTATACCGCAGCTAATAAAGTCTCAAAAGTTACAATTACCCAAGGGAAGCGGGTCCGACATCTCTTGGAGGAAGAAAGTATTACATTTGATGATGCAGATGCGGATGGCGTGTTAACTCCACATAACGATACACTGGTAATATCTCTACTTGTACATGATACCAATCTAAAATGAGTTTTAATTGATCCAGGTAGTTCCGTGAACATTATTCTGTTAAGAGTACTAAACGAGATGCAAGCTGAAGATAAACTAGTTCTAAAGGCGCATACTTTGTCTGGATTCGAAAATTCAAGCGTTATGTCGAAAGGGGAGGTAACACTTACTACATTTGTAGAAGGGGTTGTCAAAGATACAAAATTTCAGGTGGTAGAGATGGAAATGGCTTACAATATAATTCTCGGGAGACCATAGATCCATGAGATGGATGTCGTTCCGTCTACCTTACATAAAGTTATTAAATTTCCATCACCATGGGGAATACATCAAATCCGTAGGGATCAACAGACATCCAGGAGAATCAACTCCGTAGCAGATTCAAATACAAGAAACAAAGAAAAATAGCAGTTACAGAATCCAGTTGAGGATACCACAACACAAGCCTCAACTGAACAAGGGCAAACATATGTGGAATCAAGGCCCGATTCCATTCAAAACCAGAGGAAAATGAAAATATCAAAACAACGATTGAAGAACTGGAGGTTGTAGAGTTATTTACACAATGGCCTGAAAGGAAAGTCTATGTTGGGGCCAACCTAAGCCACGAAATGAAAGGTAAGTCGATTGAATTTTTAAAAATTAACGTGGATTCTTTTGCCTGGTCTCATTTTGATATGACAGGAATACCACTGGAAGTAATGACTCACAAGTTAAATGAAGACCCATCATATCCACCCGTCAAACAAAAGAAGAGAAAGCAGGGGACTTTAAAAATCAGGTGATTCAAGATGAGATTTAAAAACTATTAAAAATTGAGTCTATCCGCTAGGTAAAGTATCCTAATTGGTTAGCCAATACTACTGTAGTACCGAAAAAGAATGGCGAATGGTGAGTTTGTGTAGATTACACAGACCTTAACAAAGCTTGTCCTAAAGATTCTTTTCCATTGCCACATATAGATCAACTGATTGATGCTACTGCAGGGCATGAGTTGTTAAGCTTTTTAGATGCGTATTCAGGGTACAACCAGATCAAAATGGATCCCCTAGATGAAGAAAAAACCGCAGTTATAACAGACAGGGGGACTTACTGCTATAAAGTAATGCCTTTTGGTCTAAAAAATGATGGTGCAACATATCAAAGATTGGTGACCAAAATGTTCCAACAACACTTAGGAAAAACTATGGAGGTTTACATAGATGATATGCTCGTTACATCTCAACAATCAGGGAATCATATATCGCACTTTTCTGATACATTTCAGATTTTACGAAAATTCAATATGAAGCTAAATCCCGAGAGATGTGCATTGGGCGTTTCATCAGGTAAGTTTTTGGGTTTTCTTGTTTCTAACTGTGGTGTTGAAGTAAATCCCGCGTAAATTAAAGCTATTGAAGAAATTCCTAACATGCTTACAAGTAAAAAAGAAGTGCAGAGATTGACAGGAAGAATTGTGGCCTTGGGGAGATTTATTTCCAAGTCATCAGAAAAATGTTTTAAATTCTTTTCAGCTCTTAAAAAGCAAGATCGATTCAAATGGACTGAGGAGTGTCAACAAGCACTCAAAAACTTGAAGACATACCTGTCAAATCCGCCGTTGCTCGCAAAACCAAAGGTTGGGGAAAGATTGCTCATCTATCTGGTTGTATCAGAAGTAGCGGTGAGTGCTATTTTAGTTCGTGAAGACCAAGGTAAACAATCTCCAATTTATTATGTTAGCAAATCATTGTTAGATACGAAGACGCGGTATCCTCAATTGGAAAAGCTTGCACTTGCACTAATCATGACCTCTAGAAAACTAAGCCCTTATTTTCAATGCCACCCTATTTCTGTAATAACTGCTTATCCATTGCGCAATATATTATACAAGCATGAGTTATCAGGTAGGTTAGCCAAATGGGATATAGAATTAAGTGAATATGACATCACATACCAGCCCAGAACCGCAATAAAATCTCAGGTGTTAGCAAATTTTTGGCTGGTTTTAGCCAAGGAATGCAATTAGAAGTAGAAAAAGAATTACTGGTGTTCAACGGGTCTAATCCAGGAATTTGGACCTTATTTACTGATGGCTCATCTAATGTGACAGGGGCAGGCTTAGGAATTGTTTTGGTACCACCTACGGGTGAAACTATTCGACATGCCATAAAATGCCATTCTATAACTAACAATGAGGTAGAATCTGAAGCTGTGATTGCAGGTTTAGAACTGGCATGAGAAGTCGGCATTAATCAGATTATAATCAAAAGCGATTCGCAGCTTGTAGTTAACCAAATGCTGGGGACTTATACAGCCAAGGAAGCACGAATGCAGTAGTACTTAGAGAAGGTACATGATTTGATTAAGCAATTCCAAACTTGGAAAGTTACGCAGATACCAAGAGATGAAAATGTCGAGGCAGATGCCCTAGCTAATCTGGCTTCTACAGCAGACGTGACGAGCAATGAAAATGCCTCAGTAATTCATTTGTTTCATTCTGTACTCGATCATGACAAAAATGAGGTAAATTTCAATAACTTAACTTGGGATTGGAGGAACGAAATTGTCGTTTTTTCCCTAAAGACAAGAAAAAGGCTCACGTGCTTCATAAAAAGGCTGCTCAGTACTGCTTAAAAGCAAGGTAACCTATATTGAAAAATGTTCGGCGGTTTATTAGCGAGATATCTCGGGCCTTCTCAAATGGAATATATAATAAGAGAGATACACGAGGGACATTGGGGAAATCATGCAGATGGGAGATCACTGGTAAGATTCATGATTAGAGCAGGTTATTATTGGCCTAAAATGGAAGAGGAAGAGGAAAATTTTGTGGCTAAATGTGATAAATGCCAAAGATACAGTAATAATATGCATGCGGAGTTATTACACCCGTTCGTCGCACCGTGGCCTTTTATGAAATGGGGAATGGATATCGTAGGTTCTCTATCAAAAGCAAAAGGCAAGATATAATTCTTACTTGTACTCACTGACTACTTTACTAAATGGGTAGAGGCATGAGCATTTAAACATGTATGATAAAAGAAAGTCAGAGATTTCATTTTGCGAAATATCATATGTCGATTCGGTGGACCAAAAGAAATCGTGTGTGATAATGGCCCACAATTTATAGGCGCACAAATCACAATTTTTTTCCAAAGTTGGCAGATCAAAAGGATTACCTCAACACCTTACCATCTGGTGGGTAATGGAAAAGCTTAGTCAACAAATAAAGTTATTATAAACAATTTGAAGAAACGATTAGAAGAATCCAAGGGCAATTGGCCAGAATTGATACCTAGTGTTTTATGGGCATGTCGCACCACAGTAAAAACAAGCACGGGTGAAACACCGATTTTACTAGTATATGGGGCTGAAGAATTGATCCCATTAGAGATAGGGGAACCTATCACGAGATATACGCAAACAACTGAGGAATCCAATGAAGAGGAAATACGGCTAAATCTTGACTTACTTGAAGGAAAAAGAGAAGCTACATTAATTAGGATGGCAACACAAAAACAACTCATGGAACGATACTACAATTGAAAAGCACGTCTAAGATAATTTAATATTGGGGACTTCGTACTTAAGAAAGTTTTTCAATCCACGAAGACAGCTAATACGGGAAAATTAGGCCCAACCTAGGAAGGACCTTACAGGATTCATGGTATTGCGGGAAAAGGAGCATACGAGCTGGAAACAATGGATGGTAAGATATTACCTTCACACTAAAATACTGTTCACCTGAGGAGATACTATTTCCAAGAAGTACCCACGGGCAGGTATCCTCATGTTAAAATTTTGTTTTTGAATTGCTAAAATTTTACTAATAATTTTAGATGATAGGCAAAAAGCTAACCCGTACTAAATGATGAATCACAACCTGCAAGGCACATGGAATAGATTAAAATTCTAGGTCTAGGGTTACAACTCTTATGATAGAAATTGAGACGGGTTAAGCAGTCTTCATCTATAATTGTACCTCCGAGTCCCGTATGTTTCTTCCTTTATAGGAAAAGAACCAAATAAGAGGAGTAATCAAGTGCTCGAGGCTTCATATTTCAAAGCTCAAACACTTGGGGGACTATATAATATATATAGACATATGTATAAAGAAGGTAAAGAAGATTGAGAAATAATCAAAGTTCAAGCCTGAAAACTTTACTCATTAAACGAGTCAAGTGCAGAGCAAAGCTACGAGCTAAAAAGCCAAGTAAAAACCTTGTGAGGTTAAAGGCAATATACATGTACTGAAAAGGGTTATAGATAAAAACCTTGTATTTAATATACATGTATTGAAACGGGTTATTACACAAAAACCTTGTAGTTTATTTTCTTTTTTGAAAATTTGTTGTAAGGAAAACAGTTACGAAAACGTTATTGAAGTTATTCAAATACATGTAAGATGTTATTTAAACTTAACAGAGTTCAAATAAAAACTTGTCAAAGTTATTTCAAGAAACATGTGTATTCCTATTTCTTTTATCGTACATTACACCATTACGAAGTTGAGACGTCTTCTTGATTAAGTGTCAAATATAAAAGGGCGCTCTTTTATAAAATTCATGATTGATTCAAGTATTCATGAAGTTGAAAAAAGTATTTTGTAAAATAAAAATACAAGTTATTCAGTAAGTCCTTAAATATAAAGGTAAGAATAAAAAAAACTTAAGTTCAAACAACAAACAAGAAACTTCTTAATATTAAAAAAGTTTAGGCTAAGTATGAACTTAGTCATAAACCAAAAATTGTTTATAGAAAGCACCCTAAAAATGGTCTAGGGACTTAACGTTTTCAACAAACCCTCAAAAAGACCAAGGATTACAACCACATATCACCAAAGAAAAAAAAACAAAGGGAGTCACATGTCATAAACTTGTCAGTAGGGAGTTGAAGAAGGAACTGAAGCAGGGTCATTAGCAGAAGCAGGTTCAACTTGACTTGAAGGAATTGGAGCACTCACCATACCCATATCATCTTCAATATTCTCAGAAGTTTCAGCCACGGGAGAAGGAAAGTCTTGGCTCTGCTGAGTCTTTTCGATGGTTTATTTTATTTTAGCCAACTCAGCCTCCAAGTTAAAATTCTCTTGGCTAACTTCAACAAGGGTATCATGACGAGTATTTAAAAATGCCCAACTCACTTCGATGGCAGTCTTATCCTCAAGAATCTCGTAATCCTTTTCCCACTAAACAATCTCACTTTTAAGTTTCTCATTCTCAACCAAGGCAGAATCATAAGAAATTTGAAGAGAAGTATGTGAACTTTCTAAAGAATGAACCTTATCAGAAGATTCCCGGAGGTCTTCTTGAGTTTGAGTCAAAGTTTGCACAATTTCACCAGCATAAGCTTCTTTCTTGCTTAAGACAGCCTTCAACTCTATGATTTCTTCACTAGCCTTAGAGAGTTGCTCAGAAAAGGAAGTTTCGAGAAGATTCTTATCTTTACTAGCTTGATTTGAGGAAGCTCTTTCAACCGCCAACTCCGAAGTTAAATCTCTCAACTGCTACTCTAAGGTACACGTGTTCTTTTCCAAAGCTTCCATGTCAATTTGGAGGCTCTCATACTGCTCCATCCAGTTATCTACTTCAACTTGATACTCGTGCATCAATTGCTCCATGTGAGAAACCCTCTTCATCATTTCTATACCAACGAGGTTGATCTATAAAAAAAGAAGAAAAAAAGGTAAGAACCTTATAAAAAGGAATAGCAAATCATTAAAAAGGAATACCTTTAAGGATGATTGTATTATATCACTCATCCAAATTAAAGAATTGTGGCTCTCAAGCTTGGCCTTCTCGACTGGACCAATTAGGGGTTTCAACCACACGTCGGCCCCCACCTAATTTTCTCAAAAGATTACCATCGGCAGGGACCTCGATGATAACCTATTTCATGGCTCCACTTCTATTTGAGGAACCAACCTCAGTTTGTTGAACAGTTGTAGGAGGAATTAAAGAAGGAGTCATAACAGGTGGGGGAGGAGC
The DNA here is from genome assembly GCA_026770625.1 of Nicotiana glauca. Lineage (NCBI taxonomy): Eukaryota > Viridiplantae > Streptophyta > Magnoliopsida > Solanales > Solanaceae > Nicotiana > Nicotiana glauca. The sequence goes on from MU776754.1 coordinate 17,289, forward strand.
AGTGGAAGGAGTCAAAACAAATGGGGGAGGAGCAACAATAACAACAGTTACGACTGGCAAGGAAGATATCGCAGGAGCGAATATAGAAAAAGAAGCAAGGGGTGCTTCATTAGAAATTGGACCCAAACTTTCACTACCAAACCCACGGATATAAAGTTGTTCAACAGAATCATGAGTAGCAACGGGGGTATCATCATCAGAAATCACCAACGAGGCTTCAACAGGCTCGGTGAGAGGGGTAGAACGTGGGGGAGATGCTTTATCATCTGAGATAATTCTTCTTCTAGCCCGTGGCCTTTTTATCAAAAAATCCCCATCTTGTTCTTCTTCCTCCTCAGAGTCTTGATCAACAGTAGCCTTCCTTTCGAGGAAGAGCCCAAAATTATCTCTTGGGCTCTTTCCAAAGAAATTCGGGAAGCTACGACAGCTTCAACACTAATGCCTAGAATGGGAAATCCTGATAAAAAGAAGGATTAAAATAATTTCTAAAGGAAATAATAAGAAAGGATATAAAAAAGACTGTTATCGTGAGTTTTTACTTTCCAACCAAATCGTTGCGAGAAGGTTTTCCAAGACCTACCTTCAATCGGGGCAGCATACAACAACTTTCCTACCCAACCACGGAAATTAGGAATATCATCGACAATTCCCATGGTTGCAAAAAACAAAAGGAAGGAAATTAATATGACAATCATCAGAACTGAGAAAAAGGTACGAGAAGGTTATTAGAAAGAAAACTCACGTGCAAAATTCCACTTCTCAGAGAAGGTAACATTTCCATCACCCATTAAACCAACAGTGGGGGCAGCAACAAACCTGGCGTACCAGCCACGGTCCTTATCATCTTCTGGACTGACCAGTGTCATACCTCCTTTTTTACTACACCCCTTAAAGGGTATAATAGGAGTTATTTCCAACTTGAAGTGACAATCGAAACGGGATTCATTTATTAAGAGATTCAGAGTCGTCACTTGGGATATTTATGGTATCCCAAGCCACCGGTTTGAAATCCCGAATCGAGGAAAAGAATGACTCCGTTTAACAGTCCGCTCACTAAAAATCCGAGTAAGGAATTCTGTTAACCCGGGAGAAGGTGTTAGGCATTCCCGAGTTCCGTGGTTCTAGCACGGTCGCTCAACTATTATATTTTGGCCTATTATATGATTTTAATACATTTTTGATCCTATACGTAATTTTAACTTTTGACCGCTTTTATTTAATTATTTTTTAAGAAAGCTTGAAACGTTATTTAAAATATGTTTCGGGCCACGTCACATAAATGCACCCGTAGCCCATAACATATTTTATCTAATGTTGAGATTTGAATTTGGGTCACATAAATGTGCACCCTAATTTAGAAAAGTAGATTATTAAATAACGCGCCTAAAAGCAACTACGAAGTTCATCAATTATTTATTTTATGTTAATTTAGGATAGTTGCAAATCAAATAAACAATTAATAAACTAACCTAACAATGGTGTGATCACCTGACTAAACTAAAAGAAAATTGGCATGATCCTATTCGGAAAATTCTAGGCAGCTATCATCAAACAAAAATAGGCTTTTAAAGTTAACACGTCTTTTAAATGTTGAAGAGTAGTTTTCCATTTTAGTCTCATATATATGATTGGAAGGAAACCCCATCACAAAGTTTCAAATAAAGGCACTGCGAGAGGTTTAAGCATAATAAACCAACCATTGCTTGTGGAAGAAAGTTACCTACTTCAATAGTTCTAATATTAATTTAGAAATAATGAATATTAGACCATACTACTAGCTCAATGCTTTCAAGAAACTGCTACGACTTATTCAAGTTTGAACGTTTCCCAGTAGAGAATGCCAAAACACTGGGTAAACATATTGTCACATGATTTTATCCAAACAATATTCAAATAACAATAATAAAAAGGGGTAAATCACCTCAAATAAAACTTCTACAAATAAAAGAGAAATATTTAGATTTTACCGCAAATAACTAATCTGTTAACATGTACTAAGCAAAATAAAGAAACATCCAAAGCTGTATTTAACAGAATTATAAAAATAACACAAATTCATTTGGGCAATATTCAAACATTATTACTAGAATGATGAAAGAAACAGACCTTTTTTGTATTAAATAAGAATATCAAATCAAATACTTAACAAAGCAGTTGTGAGAATATCAAATCAAATACTTAACAAATTAGAGATCAATTTGTGTGGCTAATGAAACAGTAAAACCAACACGAAACCTGGAAACAAACTACTTCTCTAAAGCACAAACATTCAAACATTTAAACTACATTACCGCAGTCCATAATTATTGCAAAGAATACCAAGTTCGAAGCAGGAATTTTTCATGCTTTAATGTGATAGGGATTTAAATATGTTCACGATAAGTCTCCACAACAGACCTAGTTAAACATGAACAACAGTAGACTGAATTACACAACAATTATAACAGCAAACTGGTTTGCTTCATCCAGAGCTGATTCACAACTTCGACTTCAATACTATTTCGAAAGTGTACCTGGAAGTAAAGATGAAACAGAAGGGTGAGGATTCAGCAGTAACAACAACAGAGTTGAGTTCAGATCCAAAGAAATAGTGCATCAGATCAGTTCAAAACCGAGAAATGCAACCCAGAATACCAAGGATCCAATTTCTGATTCACAGTTCAACCAACAAACTCAACATCCAAGCTAAATGACTGAAACTCAAACTATTTCTAGGTCCAAACAGTTAAGAATTGATTCAAGGAGAGAAAATTTTCAGATTAGCAAATTCAAACTGAATGGAACATCGCTAAAGTTTTCAACTATTTTCAGATTTTTTCTTTTTTCAGATTTTTCTCTTAGTCTCTGTCTCTAAGGTCTCCCTCTGTTTTTTTTCTCTATTTCTGAAAAATCCTTAGTTCAACTGCCTAGAAGAATTAGGCGATATATCAATTCCAATCCTAATACTAACTAACATCCTAACAGATCAAACAAACTTATCTAAAGAAATGAAACAACACACGAAATCAAACTATATTAGCAAACTGATCAAATTTCAATTGAAATTTGATAAGCAAAATAAAGAAAAATACGGATGGAAGAAAACAAAATAAAGGAGAAACCAAATATACACAAAAAAAGCAATCAGAAAGAGAAAAAAAAGGGAAAATACCTATTATTCTTCGAACCAAAAGAAAAAGGGGACCCTGATTCTTCAAATCTTCGGGTTTCCGGTCCAATTTGATATTAATCGCATGTTCTCATAGAGAACAAACGATTAAAACCATTTTGGATTGGAATCGTCCACAGAGATCTCAACTTTGACCCATTTTTTTTCAACTTATGATTTAATATTTAAGGGATACTGTTAGGATTTGAAGGAAATCGATTAAAAATTATGGTAGAGGAAGGTGAGGGGGTCACGAGGTGTCAATTTGGGATGGTTTGGGTAAGTTAGGGTTTGGACTCGATCTTTTCGATTCATTGTTCGAAGAGCTTGGCTGGGTTTCGAGGGAAGCTGTTTGGATATTTGGAATGGGGGGGTTGAGGGGGGTCCATGGTGTGAAAATGGAGGCATTTGGATGCCGGCCGCCGCCGTAGGCGATTTTCGGGCGGCGGCGTTACGATTGTCTCTAAAGGAGACGAGAGGTGGGGGAGGGGGTGTGAAAATGAAATGGGGAGCCGGGTTAGGGTGGGGGGGTCTCTGGTATAATAAAATTAAAACATTAATTACAGTCGTTGGATGATTGAAATCCAACGGCCATGATCAATCCCTTAATAAAAACGGGGTCGTTTGGCTACAGGGGGCTGGATCGGTTCAGGGCGAGTCCAGTTTTGATCAGGGTCGGGTAACAGGCGTTTCTAGGGACCGTTAGACCAGGCGGTTTCAATGGTTAAGACTAAATGTTACTAAACGATGCCGTTTTGGGGTCTAGGCAGGAGACGGACCGGGTTGGTACTGGATTTGGGCTGGATTAACGGTGAAATTGACTGGGCTTAGGGAATTTGGCCCAGTTCCTTTTTGTTCTAATTCTTCCCTCTTTATTATTTTTATCAAATTATTTTCAAAATTTAAAACCTACAATTATAAAACCAACTTAACTTAAAAAATGCTAATTATCTCTAAATAATAATTATTGCAAATAATTAAGTACCAAAAATCACACAATTAAACCTAAAACTGCAAAGTGCATTATTTTTTATGATTTTCCAATTATTGTAAAATAAATAATTTACTATTTAATTCAAGATTATAAAATTAAATCCTAAATGCAAATGCAACATATTTTTGTATTTTCTTATTAATTGATCAAATAAACATGCACACACACAAACACAAACAATAACTGAAAACCAACAAAAATTCACAAAATTGAACACAAAGGAAAATTGTTTTATTTTGAATTTTATGGGAATAATTTATATAGGCAAAAATCACGTGCACACAGCTTCCCCTCTTTGCCAGGAAACATGAAGAGTTTTCGCGCAAAGATAAAGTGAGCGGATACGAGCGATTTTTGCCCGTTTGAATATTCCGTGTGAAGCATTTTTTTAAAAGATTTGACCAAACCTCCGCTTCAAAGGTTTCCTACACATACTTGACTTAAAAGGAATCAGGTCAATGTAGTTCGGGAAGTTTCAGTAGTTGGGACTACGGTGAAGCTGTGGTTTCATTGTTACTGCTGTTGCTGCTACTGCTTGCTGACCTCCTATTACACTATGCTAAAAGAAAATAAGAAGCTAGACTAAACTATAGTCTATGAACTACAAAATCCTATCTAGACCTTCAAACTTGCTCTTGTATTTCTTGTTGTCTTGTATTCTCTTATAGCAATTCCTTTGTTGCTGCCTTGCACTGATCTCTTGACTTGAATTATATTCCTCCGCTCTCCAGGCGGGCTCCTGGCTTCAACATCTTGAAATGATCCTCTGTTATACGAGTGGGTTCCTAACTTCAACAACTTTAAAATTTAAACCTCTGTTCTCCCGGCGGGCTCCTGACTTCAAAACTTAAAAAATACACCTTTGTTCTCCAGGCGGGCTCCTGACTTCAAAACTTAAAAAGTACACCTCTGTTCTCCAGGCAGGCTCATGACTTCACAACTTTAACAATTACACCTCTATTCACCAGGCGGGCTCCTGACTTCAACAGCTTTAAAATTTACACATCTGTTCTCCAGGCGGGCTCCTGACTTCAAAACTCTAAAAGTACACCTCTGTTCTCCAGGCGGGCTTCTGCCTTCAAAACTCTAAAAGTACACCTCTGTTCTCCAGGCGGGCTCTTGACTTCAAAACTCTAAAAATTACACCTCTGTTCTCCAGGCGGGCTCCTGACTTCAAAACTCTAAAGTTACACCTCTATTCTCCAGGCGGGCTCCTGACTTCACAACTTTAACAATTACACCTCTGTTCTCCAGTGGGCTCCTGACTTCACGACTTTAATAATTACACCTCTGTTCTCCAAGCGACTTCCTAACTTCACAAATTTAACAATTATACCTCTGTTCTCCAGGCGGGCTCCTGACTTCACAACTTTAACAATTACACCTCTGTTCTCCAGGCGGGCTCTTGACTTCAAAACTCTAAAAATTACGCCTCCGTTCTCCAGGCGGGCTCCTGACTTCACAACTTTAACAATTACACCTCTGTTCTCCAGGCGGGCTCCTGACTTCACAACTTTAATAATCACACCTCCGTTCTCCAGGGGGCTCCTGACTTCAAAACTCTAAAATTACACCTCTGTTCTCCAGGCGGGCTCTTGACTTCACAACTTTTAAAGTTACACCTCTATTCTCCAGGCAGGCTCCTGACTTCAAAACTCTAATAATTACACCTCTGTTCTCCAGGCGGACTCCTCACTTCACAACTTTAACAAGGTACACCTCTATTCTCCAGGCGGGCTCCTGACTTCAACTAACTTCAACAACACAAAGAAAATTTTCTGCCCCAGTTTGGTGGCCGTTTGGTACTTGCTCTCTTTTCGCGGAAAATTTTCTCCGCTATCAATAACACTTCCCGTCCCTATGTCAAACACAAAGAAAAAAAATTGGTCAGTTTAAGGTGTGGTGATTGGATTTGATATTCCTGCTGGGGATGGTTTTTCCCTTTTCTCCTTTCCATACTTGGTTTTGTCCGACTGACTTGACCTCGGTCGAGAATTTCCGACCCTCTGACTACTCCTTATCCACGAACCTCCCAACTGTTGCTTTCGACTTCTAGTCTTCTTATCTGATCCCATACCTTGCATGGAATCTTAAAACATTTGGATTTCCAATGACGCCTTTCACGTGTCATCATATCATCGTCGGCATGTCCTAGCCACACTTCACTTTGCACCATAGTGGAAACTGGTAGTAAGCTTTGAAATTCCTTCTTATTTGTTAGAATCAATTTATTATTGTAAAAGCCTTAGCCAAAAGAAAATAAATGCAATGATTTCAAAAGATAAGAATAAAAGAGAAAATCTTTCTTTAGAAGACCGTTTGAGAAAAGAAAAATGACTTATCTGAATGGGATAACCGATCCCAATGATCATGCTGTGCATTTCGGATTAATCAACCCAGTCTATTCAATTCAAATCAATTTCCAGTTGTCTTGCTCCTGCCTCAAAATTCTCACAATTCAATTCTCTACTAAATTCTATCTTTGTTCTGCTTGATGCCTCAACGGATTTCTGCCGTCAACCTTAACTTGTTCGTTCCTTTCTCAGTTCCTTGTCGCCTTATGGTGCCTGTGAAGGTTTTCACCAAGAAGACTCTCTCATTTTTGGACTTCTCTCAACTTACATAGCCTTATAGTGCCCTTGCGGGTTTTCACTGACAAGACTCTCTCATTTTTGTACTTCTCTCAGCTTACGTCGCCTTACAGTGCCCTTGCGGGTTTTCACTAAATAGTACTCTCTCATTTTTTATTCTTCTTTCTTAAAATAGGAGTATTGTCCCTGATATGCATTATCTATACTTTCTTGACTTGGCACCCCTCGAAGACTGATCGGGAGGTCTTTCTTTGGATGTTAATATGGGTTCTTGGATAGGTTTGGAAAGAAAAGGGTATCGAAAAGTTCAAACCAAATCCAACGGGTTAGAATTACAAATTTTGGAACCAACTTTCTCATTTCAAATATAACTTCTACCCCAGTTTCTTGCTTGGGGACCTTTTGAGTTTTACTTCCCTATGACCGAGCCGTGAAGCTGCCTACGTATCCTTAAAAGGAATCAGGTCAAACGTAGTTCACCCAAATTCCTTGTTGTTACAGTTTTTCTTTTCACTTATTATTATATATTTTCCTTTCCTGTTTTTCTTTTCTTTATATTTTTTCCTTTTGCTTTTCTTTCTTCTCTTTTCCTTTCTTCTTGGTTATTGATTCCAAAAGAGGGGTACGAAATAAAATAAATAAGGCTCAAAAGGGTGAACAAAGGGTAAAGTGTTTAGATAGCAGAATAAATTGCCTTCGCCATTTCAACCTTTGAGATAATGCCAAGTACAAACAATCAGTGATTATACCAAAGAAATCATACATAATATCTCTTGACTGCATCAGAATTGATGGCCATATCTATGTATTTTCCTTCGATATATGTTAAACATAAAGCGCCATTGGACAACACTCTGGTCACAATAAACGGTCCTTGCCAGTTCGGGGCGAACTTGCCCTCTGCTTCAGCTTGATGTGGAAAGATTCGTTTCAACACTTGCTGCCCTACTTCAAACCTCCTAGGACGCACCTTCTTGTTATACGCTCTTGCCATCCTCTTTTGATACAATTGGCCATGACATACTACCAATCGTTTTTCATCGATTAAACTTAACTGCTCCAAACGGGTTTTGATCCACTCATCATCATCAATCTCAGCCTCGGCGACAATCTGAAGAGACGGGATTTCAACTTCCGCAAGAATCACTGCTTCAGTGCTATGTACCAACAGATAAGGAGTTGCACCTACTGAAGTACGAACAGTAGTACGATAACCCAATAATGCAAATGGTAACTTCTCATGCCATTGCCTGGAACTTTCTACCATTTTCCTCAGTATTTTTTTATGTTCTTATTGGTTGCCTCAACTGCTCCATTCGTCTTAGGACGATATGGGGTGGAATTGCGATGTGTAATCTTAAACTGCTGCCATACTTCTCTCATCAAATTGCTGTTAAGATTAGCACCATTATCTATGATGATTACCTTTGGTATTCCAAATCGACATATGATATTGGAGTGTAAAAAATCAACCACTGCCTTCTTGGTTACAAACTTGAAAGTTCTTGCCTCAACCCATTTGGTAAAATAATCAATGGCCACCAGAATGAACCTGTGCCCATTGGATACTGCTAGATCAATGGGCCCAACGACGTCTATGCCCCAAACAACAAAGGGTCACAGTACCGACATTGTGTGCAATTTCGATGGCGGGGAATGAATCAAATCCCCATGTATCTGACATTGATGACATTTGCGCACAAAACTGATACAATCTCGCTCCATAGTGAGCCAGTAATATCCCGCTCGAAGGATCTTCTTCGCCAATATATATCCGCTTATGTGTGGCCCACAAACTCCAGAATGTATTTCCATTATGATTGCCATAGCTTGTTTAGCATCTATGCATCTTAACAATCCGAGATCGGGTGTTCTTTTATATAACACTCCTCCACTGAGGAAAGATCCACTCGCCAACCTTCGAATTGCTCTCTTTTGATCTCCTGTGGCTTGAACCGAGTATATGCCCATTCTGAGGTAATCCTTGACATCATGGAACTATGATTCACCATCAAGTTATTCTTCCACCATATTACAATTAGCATGCTAATCACGAACTTGGATATGCAACGGATCGACATGAACTTTGTCTGGATGATGCAACATTGATGCTAAGGTAGCCAACGCATCGGCAAATTCGTTATGGACTCTTAGGATGTGCCTAAACTTCACTGATCAAAACCGTTGACAAAGATCATGCAAACATTGTCGATACTATATGAGTTTCAAATCCCATGTTTCCCATTCTCCTTGAATTTGATGTACATGGAGGTCTGAGTCTCCTAAGACCAAAATGACTTGTACATCCATGTCCGCAGCTAATCCTAAACCCAAAATGCATGCCTCATACTCAGCCATATTGTTGGTGCAATAAAAGTGAAGTTGAGCCGTAACAGGATAGTGATGTCCTGTTTCAGAAATAAGCACAACCCCTATTCCAACTCCTTTCATGTTTGCATCCCCATTAAAGTACAGTTTCCAACCTGGCTTTTCAGTCAGTTCCAACTCGTTAATATGCATCGCTTCTTCATCAAGAAAGTACATCCTCAATGGTTCATATTCTTCATCAATTGGATTCTCGGCCAAGTGATCGGCCAGTGCTTGGGCTTTTATTGCAGTCGTCGTCACATAGACGATGTCAAATTCTGTGAGTAATATTTTCCACTTCGCCAGTCTCCCTGTGGGCATAGGCTTTTGAAAAATGTACTTCAACGGATCCAAATGTAAGATGAGGTAAGTAGTATAAGACGACAGATAGTGCTTCAATTTCTGTGCCACCCAAGTCAGGGCGTAACATGTCTTCTCAAGATGAGTGTACTTAACCTCATAAGCCGTAAACTTCTTGCTGAGATAATAGATGGCTTGCTCTTTCCTACTGGTGATGTCATGCTGCCCCAGTATGTAGCCAAATGAATTCTCCAGGACCGTCAGATAAAGAATCAACGGTCTCCCTGGTTCAGGCGGAACCAATACCGGTGGGTTTGACAAATATCTCTTTATCTTGTCAAACGCTTCCTGACATTCCTCAGTCCATTCGACCGCATTGTCCTTCTTCAGCAATCTAAAAATAGGCTCACAGGTTGCCGTGAGCTGAGCGATAAATCTGCTGATGTAATTCAACCTTCCCAACAGACTCATCACTTCGGTCTTGTTCTTCCGAGGTGGCAATTCTTGGATGGCCTTGATCTTCGATGGATCCAACTCAATGCCTCGCCGACTGACTATAAATCCCAACAGCTTTCCAGACGGAACACCAAATACACACTTGGCAGGGTTAAGTTTAATGTTGTACCTGCAAAGCCTTTGAAAGAACTTCCTTAAATCCCCGACGTGGTCGGCCTGCTGCTTTGACTCGATGATTACATCATCCACGTACACCTCAATCTCTTTGTGAATCATATCATGGAATACAGTGGTCATTTCTCGCATGTATGTCGCCCCAACGTTCTTCAGACCAAATGGCATTACTCTGTAGCAATAAGTTCACCACGGCATGATAAGTGTCGTCTTCTCTGCATCATCTTCATCCATTAGGATCTGATAATACCCTTCATAACAATCCACAAAAGACCCAATCTCATATTTTGCACAATTGTCAATCAAAATGTGGATATTGGGTAGTGGGAAGTTATCCTTTGGGCTTTCTTTGTTGAGATTGCGATAGTCATCACACACTCTGATTTTTCCTTCCTTCTTTGGTACCAGCACAACATTAGCCAACCAATCAGGATATCGAGTGACCCGAATAACCTTGGTATCTAGCTGTTTGGTTATTTCTTCCTTAATCTCCACACTCATGTCAGTTTTGAATTTTCTCAATTTTTGCTTGACAGGAGGGAATGTCGGATCAGTGGGCAATTTGTTAACCACTAGATCAGTGCTTAAACCTGGCATGTCGTCATACGATCATGCAAACACATCTTTGTATTCCATGAGCATTTCGATTAATTCTTTCCGAGTTTTAGGTTCGAGATGAATGATTATTTTAGTCTCTCTGATATTACTTGCGTCTCCTTAATTGACGGATTCGGTATAATTCAAGCTGAGCTTAGGTTTTTCTTCAAAATGACTTAATTCTTTAATAATCTCCTCGAAAGCCTCATCTTCGTCAAATTCTGACTCGTAATCGCACTCTACCTCTTGAAATATTATCTCAGATTGATTTCTTAGACTGGGTTGAGGATACTTTATGCACGTCATATCATTAGAACCGGCGTAAAAGGAACTGTACATAAAAGAAAAGAAAAAAACAAAAGTAAAATTTATCAGGAGTGAAGAAAAGGAAAAAATTGTATTTCATTAAAAAGGAAAGATAACAAGGTTTTCACACTCAAAACAAAAATAAAATTCGGATTACAACCCTAAAATAATCCGTACAAACTTAAAGAAAAATCAAAGCAGACTACCAAGACTCCCTCCTGGTAGGGAGAGGAGTAGCCTTCCAATTATTAATCTTCGCTTTTAGCCCGACAAACTATATTTCTGCATGGCTAGGACCTCGCCAAATTCTACCATGCTAACCTCGGCCAATAACCTTTTGAACCCTTTATCTAAATCTCTATTAGCACCAATCAGTGACCCAGGAACTTTTGACAATAGCTGCTTTCTGATGCCAGGCCTGACGATAGATCTGGACAGACGCGGGATTGGCTTTTGCAAGACCCATGTCTTTTTCTTCATTTTGCGGGCTCGTCTCACATCTGCCGCGGTGGGCTTAAACCCCAAACCGAAAGTGTACAAATTCTTTGGAAGAGAAACTGGCTGCACGATGCCTTAAAGATCAGCACCCAAACCCTTACCTGGTAGAAAACCATTCTTTAACATTTCAGAAACCACCATGACAGTTGCGGAAGTTATTCTAGGAACCGGGATGCTTTTCCCCTCTATGACCTTTTCCACTGGTACTATGTCAGAGACTTGATATACCCATAGCCCTTGGTCGTCTTCCACTTCAATGAAGGGTATAATGGCATCACCCAGGGCACCCATATTATCTTCACCGTACACCACAATCTCCTGTCTATCCCACTCGGATTTAACCATTTGATGCAACGTATATGGCACTTCCTTGACGGCATGGATCCAGTGTCGCCCTAACAAAAGGTTATAAGAGACCGCCATATCTAGAACTTGAAACTCAATGGCTAACTCCATGGGCCATATTGTCAATTCTAGTATTATGTCACCCACAGAATCTTTACCTTCGCCGTCGAACCCTCGTACATAGACGCTGTTCTTACAAATTCTATCATCATCGACCTTTAGCTTATTCAACGTGGAAAGAGGACATATATTTTCACTATACCCGTTGTCAATCAGAACTCGCATGACCACAGAGTCTTCGCATTTCACCGTCAGATAAAGGGCCTTGTTATGTTCCGTGCCTTCCATAGGCAACTCGTCGTTTGAGAAAGTGAATCGGTTTACCTCGAAGATTTTGTTTGCTATCTTCTCCAGGTGATTCACTGAGATTTTGTCAGGGACGTGGGCCTCATTCAATATTTTCATCAGCGTCTGGCGGTGCTCATTTGAGTGGATCAGCAATGAGAGCAATGAGATTTGGGCTGGTGTTTTCTTGAATTGTTCTATAACAGAGCAATCTTGTATTTTCATTTTCCTCAAGAATTCTTCCACTTCTTGTTCGATCACAGGTTTTTTTATCGATGCCGGATTAGCCTTTCTCAACTCTGCAGGAGCATAACACCTTCCCAAACGAGTCAGACCCTGAGTCTCACAAACTTCTTCCCTGATCTCCTTCCCTTTATATGTTACCACCATTTGTTCATAACTCCAAGGGATAGCTTTACTGTTGATCACCGGCAGCTGAGTTACCGACTTTATAATAACAGGCTCTATGCGAGCACCCTTCACAACCACAACAGGTTTACTTGCAACCCCCGGTACCACAACTTTTGCTCGTTCTGGTTTCACTACAACAATGCTCGATAAGACTTTCTCGGCCGCCCCAACTGGCTTGCTATTCACCCTTTTCAACTGGAACACCTACTTTCCACTGGTCATATTCTCTTTAGAACTTGTCTCGCTGGAGCGGATCATCATTGATGTCTGCGAGGGTTTCTCTGGTTCCCCTCCTTTATGTATCAACTCAATCATATAGGTCTCATGGTGAGCCGACAATGGATTCTGGTTGATATTCAGTGCCTCTAGGGCCTGGACCTCGATTCGGTGAGTATCAATAAGCTCTTGGGCAACCGTTTTTAGTTTCCAACACTTCTCTGTATCATGCCCGGGGGCCCCTGAACAGTACTCATAACTTACTGAGTGGTCAAGGTTCCTTGGAGGAGGGCTTGGCAATTTAGCCTCAATTGTATTCAACATGCCCAACTGCCTTAGCCTATAGAATAAACTGGTATATGATTCTCCTAAGTCTTCTGTTTCTGTGCCTTCTCGTTCCTGAAGCCTTGGGTCGGATACCTGTTCCGATGGGATTTCTGTAGGCTCTTGGAGGTGGGTAGGCATTTTATGGAGATGTATATGGATTTTGCGAAGTCAGCGCACGCCATTGTGCGTGAGCCGGTGTTTGGGTGTAGGCTTGTGCATGATGGACGGAAAAGTGGGGATCGGGTGGTGGGTAATAATGCCGTGGAGGATTATATGGAGTATGGGAATAATATATCTTGTGGGGTTGGGGTTGGTTATAGTAGGGTGAGGGGCCGCTGGATTCGAACCAGGCTCTGGACTCGACCGTTGCAACATCTTCTTTCTTTTTCTTCCCGAGCACACCCCCGGTGCCGATTTGGATAGCTTGAGTGGTTGCTTTGATTGCCGAGTAACTCATGATCTTGCTGGACTTAAGTCCTTCCTCGATCATGCCACCCATTTTTACAACCTCATTGAAATACTTGCCAATCGCCATTACTAAGTGACCAAAATAAGTTGGCTCCAAAGCTTGCAAAAAGTAGTCAACCATCTCTCCTTCTTTCATTGGAGGGTCGACCCTCGCAGCTTGTTCCCTCTATCAGTAACTCATCCTTTCCACCCGCCCCTCTCATTTTGCTGCAAAATCCTCACAAATGTGCCACCGGATCACTATGCCCGTCATACAGATCGAACTTAGGCATCTTGACCCGTGCTGGTAGCTGAACATCTGGGAACAAACATAAATCCTTATACGCCACAGTAACTTGGCCGCCCATACCTTGCATATTCCTGAAAGATTGCTCCAGGCTTTTTACTTTTCGAAACATTTCTTCCTGCTCCAGATTCTTGGGTTGCTTTTCAGTTTCTACGGAGATACCAAGTTGAGGATGGTAAAGGTACGATGCAGGTGCTTTGAAGGTGGGTTCAGGAGGGTAATATTGATTATCCTGCATTTGGAATACATGCTCACTGGAAGACCTGTGGAGTGGGGCTGGTGCAGGTTCCACAAAGACAGGGGTAATTGGTGGAGGGTATGGAACTGTCTTTGGGATTTGTGGTGTTTGGGAGGTGGTTCCTTGATGATGTTGAAAATTTGGGGATAAGTCCGAATCAAGATTACCATCGATTCATAGAGAGATTTTCGTGTATTGCAGCCCCGATAACCAGATTGACCCAGAAGGGTGCCCAGTTCAGGTGGTCAGATGAGTGTGAGTCGAGCTTTTAGAAGCTCAAGATAGCTCTGACTACGACACCGGTATTGGTTTTAACCATAGGTTCAGGGCCTTACACAGTCTATTGTGACGTTTTCCGCGTTGGGCTTGGTGCAGTATTGATGCAGGATGGCAAAGTCATTGCCTATGTTTCGAGACAGTTGAAGATCCACGAGAAGAATTATCCGGTTCATGATCTAGAGTTGGCAGCTGTTGTTCATGCTTTGAAGATTTGGAGGCATTATCTATATGGTGTGACGTGTGAGGTGTACACGGATCACAAGAGCCTTCAGTATCTGTTTAAGTAGAAGGAGTTGAATGTGAGGCAGCGGAGGTGGTTAGAGTTGTTGGAAGATTATGATGTTACTATCTTGTATCACCTGGGTAAGGCCAATGTGGTGGACAATACATTGAGTAGGAAGTCTGCCAGCATGGGTAGCCTTGCGTATATTCCGGTCAACCAGAGACCGATTGATATAGATGTTCAGGCTTTGGCCAATCGATTGGTGAGATTAGATATTTATGAGCCTAGCTGAGTGTTACCTTGTATGGTAGCCCGTTCTTCTCTATTGGAGCGTATCCGCGATCGGCAGTTTGATGATCCCCATTTGTATGTCCTGAGAGACACGGTGCAGTGTGGAGGTGCCACGAAGGTGACCTTAGATGATGATGGTGTTTTGAGATTACAGGGTCGAGTTTGTGTGTCCAATGTTTATGGGATTCGAGAGTTGATCTTGGCGGAGGCCCATAGTTCCCGGTATTTTATTCACCCGGGTGCCACGAAGATGTATCAGGACTTGCGATAGCATTATTGGTGGCGTAGGATGAAGAAGGATATTGCTGCGTATGTGGCTCGGTGTTTGAATTATCAGCAGGTCAAATATGAGCATCAGAGGCCCGGTGGGTTGTTTCAGAGGATTGAGCTCCCCGAATGAAAGTGGGAGAGGATTACCATGGATTTCATTACTGGACTTTCGTTGACTCGGAAGAAGTTTGATGCTATTTGGGTCATTGTGGATAAGCTGACCAAGTTAGCACATTTCATTCCAGTTGCAGTCTCCTATTCATCCGAGAGGTTAGCTGAGATTTATATCAGAGAGATTGTCCGCCTTCATGGTGTACCGGTATCCATCATTTTGGACCGGGGTACGCAGTTTACCTCGCACTTCTGGAGAACTGTTCAGCAAAAGTTGGGCACCCAGGTTCAGTTGAGCATAGCATTCCATCCTCAAACGGACGGTCAGTACGAGCGGACTATTCAGATTTTAGAGGATATGCTCTGAGCTTGTGTCGTTGATTTTAGAGGCTCGTGGGACCAGTTTTTGCCTTTAGCAGAGTTCACCTACCACAACAGCTACTAGTCCACCATTCAGATGGCTCCGTATGAGGCGTTGTATGGTAGGCGATGTCGATCTCCAATCGGATGGTTTGAGCTGAGAGAGGCTCGGTTATTGGGTACAGACTTAGTTCAGGAGGCCTTAGATAAGGTCAAGATAATTCAGGACAGGCTTCGTTCGGCTCAGTCGCGACAAAAGAGTTATGCGGACCATAAGGTCCGAGATGTGGCTTTTATGGTTGGTGAGCGGGTATTGCTCCGGGTATCGCCCATGAAGGGCGTGATGAGGTTCGGAAAGAAGGGCTAGCTCAGCCCTAGGTATATTGGTTCATTTGAGATTCTTGATCGAGTAGGAGAGGTGGCTTATAGACTTGCATTGCCACCTAGCTTATCAGTCGTGCATCCAGTTTTTCATGTGTCTATGCTTCAGAGGTATCACGGTGATCCTACCCATGTGTTAGACTTCAGCACTGTCCAGTTGGACAAGGATTTATCTTATGAGGAGGAGCCGGTAGCTATTCTAGACCGGCAGGTTCGTCAGTTGAGATCTAGGAGTTTTCCCTCTGTTCGTGTTCAGTAGAGAGGTCAGCCCCCTGAGGTCTCGACCTGGGAGTCCGAGTCTGATATGCGAAACCGTTATCCACATCTGTTCCTCGACTCAGGTACTTCTTTCTTTTGTCCGTTCGAGGACGAACGATCGTTTTTTAGGTGGAGGATGTGACGACCCAAAGGGTCATCACCTGTTTTCTCATTCGTTCCATGCTTCCGAGGCCTTTAAAACCTTATTTTTACTTGCATTGATTTGCGTGCACAGTCCGGGCGCATAGCCGAAAAGCTTTTATGTTGAAATATGTGAATTCTATGAAAAACATAAAGAATTTTGATATTAAGATGTTTAAAGTTGACTTTGGTCAACATTTTTGGTAAACGGACCCGGACCCGAACCCGAGATTGGACGGTCACGGAAGGCTCGTAGAAAAATATGGAACTTGGGCATGTGCCCGGAGTCGAATTCCGAGGTCTAGAGCCCGAGGAAAGAATTTTTCTGTTAAATTGTTTTTCTGAAATTATTAAGAAAAATGGAAATTGAAATACATTAAAAGACTATGGTATCGGGCTCGTATTTTAGTTCCGACGCCCGATACAAGTCTTAAATATGTGTTAAGCGCTTTCTATGAAGTTTGGTTGAAATCGGACTTCGTTTGACATGTTTCGGACTATAAGTTCCAAGTTTGAAAGTTCATGAAGTTTAGAAGAAAAATCATGTGTTTTAAGGCTTGATTCTATGTAAATGATGTTATTTTGGTGATTTGATCGCACGAGTAAGTCCGTAGGATGTTTTTGAGGTTGTGTGCACGTTTGGTTTGGAGCCCCGAGGGCTCGGGTGAGTTTTGGATAGGTGTCGAGTTGCATTTTTGAACTTTGAAAAAAATTGCAGGTCAGGTCCGGTATTTTCGCATTTGCGAAAATATTCTCGCAAATGCGAGAGTCGCAATTGCGAATTCCCCATCGCAAATGCGAAGAAGGGGGAAGGTTGGGCCAGATCGCAAATGTGATCAATTGTTCGCAAAAGCAAAGAGTGGGAAAAATGGGCCGTAGTCGCAAATGCGACACACTGGCTTGCAAATGCGAGAGGGCCGGATCGCAATTGCGATCAGTACTTCGCAAATGTGAAGTCCGCACTTAGGCCCAGTGTTCGCAAATGCGAACCAAAATGTCGCAATTCCTAGGCCTGCATTGTTCGCAAATGCGAACCAACATTCGCATTTCCCATATCCAAGGCCCAACAATTTTTATACTTAGTCAAATTTACACCACTTTTCACCATTCTTTCAATACTCAAACACCATAGGCGATTTTTCAAGAGCAAACTTCATCCCAAATCACTTGTAAGTTGATTTTTACTCAATTCTTTCAATATTAAACATCATTAAACATGTTTTTCACTTGAAATCAAGGATTTTCATGGGTGAAATTGGGGCTTTTGGGTAGAACCTAGGTTTTCTATAAATTGGGGAGTTGGACCTCGACCGGAACACCTTCGAAAACACTCCCGAGCCCTCGGGGCTCCTAACAAATCATACACACTAACTCAACAACATCCTACGAACTTAACTGTTCAATCAAATCGCCAAAATAACATCACAAACGAGGAATCAAACCTCAAAATCATCACTTTTTCATCAAACTTCATAAACTTCAAATTTTAGATATTTAGGTCCGAAGCACGTCAAATGACGTCCGATTTCGACCAAATTTCACAGAAAGCGCTTAAACCATATATAAGACTTATATCGGGCGTCAAAACCAAAATACGAGCCCGATACCATAGTCTTTTAATCAATTTTTATTTCCTTTTTCCTTAATAATTTCAGAAAAATAATTTCACAGAAAAATTCTTTTTCTTGGGCTATAGACCTCGGAATTCGGCTCTGGGCACATGCTCGAGTCCCATATTTTTTTATGGACCCTCTGGGACCGTCAAATCACGGGTCCAGGGCCGTTTACCAAAAATGTTGACCGGAGTCAACTTTAATCATTTTAAAGCCACATTTGAAATTTTCACAAAATTTAACATCTAATCTTTCCAGCTACGCGCCCGAACTGTGCACGCAAATTGAGGCAAGTAAAAATGAGATTTTCAAGGCCTCGAAAACATGAAAAAAAAAGAGAAATCCGGTGATGACCCTTTGGGTCGTCACACGACTCTGCTGGGGAACATAACCCAGAACCACTAGTTCAGGGTTAGAAATTCGAGCTTGGAATAATTGTTGTATTTGGCTTATTTACTATCTGATTTTTATTTGATGTGTTGGCTCAAATGTGCTAAAGGTTGCTTTTACCGCTTTGATAATTTTTGAACTGTGTATATAAACTGTCTTCTCACGCACCCCCTCTAAGTTTTCTTGAAATTAAAATTGGGCATTTGCTTGATATAGACCATTTTTTGAGATAGCCGAGGTGCTTGGCACCCGGTGAAGGATTTTAGTCACACACGTTTTAGGCGGGGAGCACCACCAGTTAAGCCGAAAAGAAATGCTACCGGTACATTGACCCTCCTCGACTCGAGTTGTTCGCTCGAGTAAGCCAGTCTAGATACTTTCTCCAATGAGATTTGAACCTAGAAGAACAAACCTCATGGGGGATATCCCTAGTAGGAACATTTTTTTTGCATCACGTGCATATTGACCTTGGAGATTCAACACAGGGGTTGGATCTGGCTAGGACAGGTGTACCTGAAATGAAAAAGACCATCCTGATGCATCTTTCTTGCTATTTGTGCATTTATTGACTTGCATGCTGACCAGCTTTTGAATATTGAGAAAATTTGAAAAAAAAAAGATGAAAAAAAACCAATGTCCAAATAGTACCGAAACTCTGCCGAATTTTTGAGAAAAATGGAAAACGAAAAAAAAGGTTCCTGTTTTCAAAAAGAGCTGGTTTATATGGCTGAACTACGTAAGTTTGGTTCTCACCGAATGTGGGATACGTAGGCAACCCATATCGGGCTCAACTATTTTAAAAATATTAAATTTAGGGGTAAATAAATGTCATTGTTTTTGTCATGAGTGAAGGTAATGCCATTCTTGGGTAAAATAGCCTAATGCCTACAAAAGGGCGTCGGAGTTCTGTTTTGCAAGAACAGCTACCTATAGTCATTTCTTGAAACTTTTTTCGGTTAGCAAAATACAGCCTTTAAATCTTCTTCAAATGCTGAAAGGCCGTGTTGACGAAAATGGATATTTTTATAAAATGGCAAGAAACAATAATGATTTTCTCTTCATATAAAAAGAAAGAAAAAAAATGGTCATAGTCTGTATATGGTTTAGGAGAGTCCTAACTTTTTTTTATTTTTTATTTTATCTTGGATCACCATGAGTTCTCCATAAACAAGTGGCCAGAAAAGGATAAGGGACGAAACACCTCCTATGTTCATGATCTGAGATAAGACCCCGAGCAGTCTCTGTAATTGGTGGGCTAGTTTTGCTACCTGGGAACGAAATCAAATTTTTGAACACCTCAAGTTCCTCACAAACATCATGGGAATTGAGCCTAACAGGGATATGATTGAGGCTTTGGTGGGTTTTTGGGACTCTACAAACAATGTATTCAGGTTCCTAAATTGTGAAATGACGCCCACATTGGAAGATTTAGGTGGGTTCACGGGATTGGAGAGAGACCTTCATAGGAAAAAGCCTGCCGCTCCAAGGAAAGTGGTTGTGAACAACTTTTAGAATAAATTATGCCTTCGTCGAATCCCAATGGGTTGCTTAAACGAAGGTTGGGTTTCATTAGAATACCTTTATGACAGGTTTGGGGACGAGAAAAGATTTGAGAAATTCTCAACCACAGAATTCATCAACCAGCTAAGTTACGACACTTGGAGGGAGTTGAGAATCTTTGCATTCATGATTTCGTTTCTATGGACCATGGTCTTTCCAGAGCGTGATGGGCATAGAATTTGATTATCGGTGGTAGTTTCGTATTTACAAAGTAGCGAGGAACATAACAAATTTCCCATGATTTTGGGAGACATTTTTCGAGCTTTGACCCAATGCTAAGAAGGTGGAGATTACTTCGAGGGATGCAACATTTTGCTACAAATGTGGTTTATAGAGCATCTTTATCATCACCTAATAGTGATAAATTCAATGAAAACAGGTTGAATTACATTCATTGTCATCCAAGCAGGGCCGCAAGTTGTAATCTTCCAAATGGAGCAAGGGCCTGGCAGGAATTACTTGGTTCACTAGATGCAGATAAACTCATTTGGAACTATTATTGGTTCCCTTCCGCTACGGTCATGCACATGTCGACATATCGCCCATTCTACATACTCATGGGTTTCAGAGGTTTCCAACCATATGCACCCTTACGCGTCATACGTCAGCTAGGGAGAGAACAAAAGAGGGCCCCGACCGAGGACATGCGTCCATTCGTATGGGAATTCACAGGAGAAGAACCCCCAAAGGAATCTTATGCACAAAAGGTTTGGTTTGGTGGTCAATTTTCTGATATAGATGAAATGGTAGCAGACCGCGAATGAGGGGAAATAAGCCTTGCATACCTTGAGTGGTTTCACAATCAGGCTACGCCCGAGCAAAGACCTAAAAGGTCCGTAAGGCATGCAGTTGATTAGGAAAAGGAGATAGCGTCTAGAGTTGGAAATGCTAAAAGAGAAGTGGCACGAGAGTTCCAATCTCGTATTGACACTTTACAGGAAGATAAGGGAATACTGGAAGCGGCCATGGAAATACAACAGTCACATTTTGAGCAGGAAAGGTTTAATTGGGTACAAGAGAAGCAAGCATTCCAAGCCCAGATGCAAAAGATGAAGGCAACTGCAAAATAGTCAGAAAGGAGCCAGGCTAATGAAAAACTCATAAACAGTCTGGAAAAGAAAGCCCTCAAATGTCAAGAGGACTTGGAAAAATCAAAAGCTACTATGACAAGGATCCGGGCCAGATGAACCAGAGGGGCAAAGTAGCGGGCACTTCATATGCAGCGGATAAAGAGAGATTACAAGGGGACCATCACTATCCTAAGAGAAAGAATAGTCACTCTCGAAGGTAAGGTAGTTAGGCAAGCTAGAGATTTCATAGCGGATAGGAAACACTGCTAATACCTAATGGCACAAATGGAGGAACAAATTCATAAGTTCCAAGATCAACTCTATCACAACTCTCGAGTGCTGGAAACGTGAGATCAATAGATAGGACGGCTGCTGCAGGAGAAAAACAGGACTAGATAAAGGGTCAGAAACATTGCACATTACATTACTGCAAAATGTCGAGTGTGCGAAAACATGACCCCTACCACCTTTTTTGCAGCAGTAATGACATTCGTCAAACAAATAATGAACGATCTGAAGAGTCTTCAAAGGGATCTCGCACCAAGGCCCGCAGCCAAGCCGAATGAGGCCTCGCGGCCCCCAGGGAATTTCGAGTCATTGATATATACTTATTTTTGTGTTGAGGCTGTACTGTCTTGTTGAAATTTGTAAGTCCGTTAGTCAGTCCTTTTCAAGTTTGCTTTGTTATCTTTTTGAAGTTTGTACACTTCTTCCATGTGTCGTAGTAAAAGCAGTCATTTTGGGAAAACTATTTTGCTATGTATTTTTTTCATCGGCAAAAACTACGCACGGTCTGATTCATGTGGGGACATAATACGTAGGCAATCCACATAATATTCGACCACCACTAAAAAGAAGAAAAATAAAAGAGAGGGAAAATGAAAATAACCAAAATAAAGGAAAGTTTGAGGGATTTTAAAAAGGGGCACAATTGTGAATAGCCGGAATGACGTGCGCAACTGGAAGCAAATGCATGATAGAAATGATTAACTGCCTAGGTGCATTGCATCCCAACGTGCAATTGCATATATGTCAAACTCGAAAAACTAACAAGTTTGTTGCTTGTTCAGAGAACCCAAGAAGTTAGTTTACCTAAAGCGTACTGGCACATTACCATTATCAAACTAGATCAAAGGGATCAATACTAGTGATCATGCCTAGCCCCGATAGAGAAGGAAGCGCTAAGTTAGAAGAGGTAGACATGCAAGCGATGAAAGATGAGATGTACAAATTGAAACAACAAATGGCTGAGATGTACCAGACCTGGACGAGGGGTCAGCCACCACCAGCCTATCCTGCTAACCCTACTTTCCTCCCAATACCCACCTAGTCTCCGGAGCAGACCTGCTAACCCCAAGAAACTCCGAATTTCGGTCACTAAAGCTGGTCGAGGCCAATTCTTGACTGCCTCAATCTTCTTCGTGTCCACCTGAATACCCTCTGCTGATATAATATGACCCATAAATGCAACCGAGCTTAACCAAAACTCACACTTCGAAAACTTAGCATATAATTGGCTATCCTTCAGAGTCTGAAGAACCACTCTGAGGTGCTGCTCGTGCTCTTCCTGGATGTGGGAGTACACCAGGATATCATCAATAAAGACTATTACGAATAAGTCTAGATATGGCCTGAACACTCGGTTCATCAACTCCATAAACGCTGCTGGAGCATTGGTCGACCCAAATGACATGACTAAAAACTTGTAGTGCCCATATCGAGTGCGGAATGCTGTCTTAGGGACATCAGACGCCCTAATCCTCAGCTGATGGTAGCCAGATCTCAAGTCTATTTTTAAAAATACCTTTGCTCCCTAAAGCCTCAAACAAATCATCAATTCTCGGCATTGGATACTTGTTCTTTATCCTCACTTTGTTCAATTGCCGGTAATCAATACACATCCGCATCGATCCATCCTTCTTCTTTACAAATAACACCGGCGCACCCTAAGGAGAAACACTAGGCCTGATAAAACCCTTCTTTAGTAAATCCTGCAACTGGTCCTTTAACTCCTTCAACTCTGGCGGGGCCATGCGATATGGCAGAATAGAAATGGGCTGCGTGCCCGGAGCCAGATCAATATAGAAATCAATATCCCTATCGGGTGGCATACCCGGCAGGTCTGAAGGGAAAACCTCAGGGAATTGCCGAACATTAGGAACAGAGTCAATAGAAGGAACCTCTGCGCTGGAGTCGCGAACATACACCAGATAAGTTAAACACCCCTTCTCGACCATGCGTCGAGCCTTAACATATGAAATAACACTGTGGGTGACATGACCTGGGGTCCCTTTCCACTCTAGCCGAGGCAATTCTGGCAAAGCCAAGGTCACAATCTTGGCGTGACAATCTAAGATAACATGATACGGGAACAACCAATCCATCCCCAAAACAACGTCGAAATCCACCATATCTAAAAGCAGTAAATCAACACGGGTCTCAAGACCCTCAAACACAACCACACAGGAACGATGCACCTGATTGACTACTATGAAGTCACTCACCGGTGTAAATACATAAACATGAATGTCCAGAGCATAACTAGACATAGCCAGGCAGGGTGCAAAATATGATGACACATATGAATATGTAGACACTGGGTCAAATAGCCCCGACACATCTCTATCACAAACTAGAATAGTACATGTAATAACGGCATCTGACGACTCGGCCTCTGGTCTGGCTGCCAAAGCATAAAACCGAGGCTCAGCCTCACCTCCCTGAACCATGTCTATGAGATGATCGGCTACCTACTGACCCCTACCTCTGGCAGTCCGGACTTTACCTCTACGGTCTCGACCTCCACCTCTATGATCCCTACCCCCGCCCCTGGCTGGATGGGCAGGCTATGGGTTACCTGGTGCCTGAACCATGGGGCGAGGACCCTGCTACTGCGACTGTGTACCCCTCAATCTCGGGCAAGCTCTCCTGATGTGGCCATACTAACCACACTCATAACATCCCTCTGTACGATGAGACTGGCCCTGACGACCCGAATGACCTCTACTAAAACTCTGAAGAGGCTGTGCACTGATGGGAGCTGGCGGTGCACTGAGTGACTACTGATCGGAATACTGCCCACAAAAACCATGATCACCTGGGACACCCTGCGAAGCTTGGAGGGCTGACTGAAAGGGCCTGGAAGGCTGACCCTATCATAAGAATCCCTAACTCCAGATGAGGCACCACTGAATCGGCCTGAGTGACGTGGTCTCTTGTCTGACCTAAGACCACTCCCCTATGGTAGCACCATCTCGATCCTACGGGCCATATTCGCCGCCTCCTGAAAGGTAATGTCACTACCCGCCTCTCTGGCCATCTGAAGACAAATAGGCTGAATCAAACCATCAATGAATATCCTCACCCTATCCCTCTCAGTGGGGAGTATGACGAGGGCATGGCGAGCTAGATCGATAAATCGGGTCTCATACTGGGTGACCATCATAGACCCCTGCTGGAGGCGTTCAAACTGCCTCCGATAAGCATCCCTCTGAGTAATAGGAAGAAACTTCTCTAGAAACAACTCCAAAAACTGATCCCAAGTCAAAGGCGGTGACCCTGCTGGTCTGGCTAAGCAGTAATCCCTCCACTAAGTCTTGGCGGATCCAGATAGACGAAAAGCCATAAAATCAACTCCATTGGACTCCACAATGCCCATGTTCCGAAGAACCTCGTGGAAGCTATGTAATAAATCCTGGGGGTCCTCAGAAAAGCTTCGATGAATGTAGCAGTGAAGAGCTTGGTGAACCTGTCCAGCCTTCACAAAGCATCTACGGACATAGCTGCTCCATCACCGGCCTGTGCAACTACCCCCGGCTGAACTGGTGGAATCAGAGTCTAAGGAGCTACCTGCTCCAGAATACGTGCGGCAGGAGTCTGGGATCCTCCTCCAGCCTGGGAAGTGGATGGTGCTACAAGGAGCAATCCTGCTCAGGTGACACTCTCTATGAGGCCAACCAACCGGACCAAGGCGTCCTGAAGAACTAGGGTAGCAATAAACCCCTCTGGGACCTGAGCTGGGCCCACCGGAACTATCTGGGCTGGGGCCGGAACCTCCTCGTCAAGGCCAATCTGAAGGCCCGCCACTGGTGTTGCGGCTGGTGGCTGGGCTCTGCCCCTGCCTCGGCCCCTAGCATGGCCATGTCCTCTGCCCCTAGCGGGAGCTGCCTGGGGCTCGGACTGCTGATCGGTGGATGAGGAAGCGCATGTTCTCACCATCTGTGAAAGAACAGAGTAGAAATTCAATCAGCATTGAGAAACCAAATCGCATGACAAGAAAGAACAAATGAGAGATTTTTCCTAACTCAATAGACTCTGGGGAACAAGTACAGATGTCTCCGTACCTACCCCTCAGACTCTACTAAGTTTGTCCGTGAGTTGTGAGACCTATGTAACCTAGTGCTCTGATACCAACTTGTCACTACCTGGATTTCCCACCATAGGGATCGTGATGGCGCCTACTTGTGGTAGCTAGGCAAGCCAACTTATTTACCCTTTCATTACTAGACAATTACTTTAACAGTTTACAACATCAATATAGAACATGAAATTTAACGAGAATAATAGCGGAAGTCTGATTTATAATTACGAATCATAACGCGGAACAGTCATTAGTAGCCTCTACCCAAGATTTGGTATCACAGTACTTACGAACTACTAAGAATTTACTAAATACAATGGTCTAAAAGAAATATATAAGCTGTCCGTCTCGAAAACAATGAGGCAACAGTCTGAAAGAGAACATAAAGTATAGACGCCGGGCCTCCGGACGCCTACAAGGCTACCTTGGTCTCGTGAAAATGAAAGCCTGCTCCCGCACTAATACTGCTGCTGCTCCTAAAAACCTGGACCTGTGCAAAAATGCACAGAAGTGTAGCATCAGCACAACCGACCCCATGTGCTGGTAAGTATCTAGCCTAACCCTGGCGAAGTAGTGACGAGGCTAGACTAGACACCACATAAACCTGTGCAGTTATAAATATACCGCAGAAATCGAATACAAGGCAATTAACAACATAGGAGGGGAGGGGGGGGGAACATGCTATGGGGAGATACAATATTAATAGTAATCTCGAGTAACGAACTAAAGCAGGTTAGGTTCACAATGAACAAGGAATGAATACTCAATACAAACACATGGTATCAATAACTGTTGTGGCGTGCAACCCGCTCCACAAATACCACTGTTGCGGCGTGTAACCCGCTCCACAATTACTACTGTTGCGGCATGCGACCTGCTCCATATTTACCACTGTTGCGGCATGCAACCCGCTCCATATTTACCACTGTTCATGTATCATTGTTGCGATGCGCAACCCTACCCTCATATATCATTGTTGCAGCGTGCAACCCGATCCTCAATATCATTGTTGCGGCGTGCAACCCGATCCTCAATATCATTGTTGCGGCGCGCAACCCGATCCTCAATGTCATTTAACAGTCTGACTTCCCAAACAACAGTCACAATTAAGGGACATAAAAATAAGTAAATATTTGACAAAATTCCGGCAAGGGAAATAATCCAACAAGTTCAACCAAACATCCCGGAAAGGGAATAATCAACAACGTTTTCACTTTCTTAGTTTTCTTATCTTATAACCCACTCTTCTATTTCGAGCCAATGCTCCAAAGAATCAAGTAATCATATCACCGTTCACATGTTATTCACAACATATAGGAATCCTCCAATAATCACGGAGTTCACAACCAAGTCATGATAATCACATTATAAGGACTCACGGTCATGCCAGACACCGATGTATCGATACTCGTCACCATTCCTATACATCGTACTCGATAACATAGCAATTAGCAACAACACTCAACTCCTATTCCCTCAAGCTAGGGTTAAACCAAACACTTACCTCAAAAACTTGAAATACACTTAATCCTCAACTATCACATTACCTCGCGGTTCCACCTCCTATTTGCCCGAATCTAATAAAAAATTGTTCAATTACTTTAATCAACACTATATGAATCAATTTGAATGCATAAAATGATTTTCCTAAGTTTTTTCAAAAAATTCCAAAAATAGCCCCGGACCCACGTGGTCAAAACACAAGGTTCGGACCAAAACCCGATTACCCATTCCCCCACGAACTCAAATATGTAATTTGTTTTGAAATCGGACCTCAAATCGAGGTCCAACTGCCCAATTTATAGAAAACCTAGGTTCTACCCAAAAACCCCAATTTCACCCATGAAAATCCTTGATTTCAAGTGGAAAACATGTTTAATGATGTTAAAGATTGAAAGAATTGAGTAAAAATTAACTTACAAGTGATTTCAGATGAAGTTTGCTCTTGAAAAATTGCCTATGGTATTTGGATTTTGAAAGAATGGTGAAAAGTGGTGAAAATTCGACTAAGTATAAAACTTGCTGGGCCTCGGATATAGGAAATGCGAACATTGGTTCGCATTTGCAAACAATGCAGGCATGGGAATCGCGACATTATTTTTGCATTTGCGAATACTGGACCTAAGTACGGACTTCGCATTTGCGATCCGGCCCTCTCGCATTTGTGAGCCAGGGCGTCGCATTTGCGACTACGACACATTTTTCCCACTCTTCGCTTTTGCAAACAATTGATCGCATTTGCTATCTGGCCCAGCCTTCCCCCTTCTTTGCATTTGTGATAGGGAATTTGCAATTGCGACTCTCGCATTTGCTAGAATATTTTCGCAAATGCGAAAATACCAGACTTGACCTGCAATTTTTCTCAAAGTTCAAAAATGCAACTCGACACCTATCCAAAATTCACCCGAGCCCTCGGGGCTCCAAACCAAACATGCACACAACCTCAAAAATATCCTACGGACTTACTCGTGCGATCAAATCACCAAAATAACATCATTACATAGAATCAAGCCTCAAAACACATGATTTTTCTTCTAAACTTCATGAACTTTCAAACTTGGAACTTATAGTCCGAAACACATCAAACGACGTCCGATTTCGACCAAACTTCACAGAAAGTGCTTAACACATATTTAAAACTTGTACCGGGCATCAGAACCAAAATACGAGCCCAATACCATAGTCTTTTAATGAATTTCCATTTCCATTTTCCTTAATAACTTCAGAAAAATAATTTAACAGAAAAATTCTTTCCTGAGGCCCAAGACCTCAGAATTTGACTCCGGGCACATGCCCGAGTCCCATATTTTTCTACGGACCTTCCGGGACCGTCCAATCTCAAGTCCGAGTCCGTTTACCAAAAATATTGACCAAAGTCAACTTTAGTCATCTTAATATCAAAATTCTTCAATTTTTACACAGAATTCACATATTTCAACATAAAAGCTTTCCGGCTACGTGTCCGGACTGTGCACGCAAATTGAGGCAAGTAAAAATGAGGTTTTCAAGGCCTTGGAAGCATGGAACGAATGAGGAAACAGGTGATGACCGTTTGGGTCGTCACAGTAAAATTATTAAAAAGCGCACCTAAAGCGACTAACGTGTTATTAACTTTGCGGGAGGCCATAAAAATTCGCTAAATGATACATCCCGAATTCTGAGTATTTTAACAATTAAAGAGGGCCACGCGACTTATGCATTTTATTTGGCGTGGCTCACCTCATTCTATTATTTAAAGACCATCCTAAAACAAACTATAATTTTCTATTGAATTTGTCTCTAAAGGTCCTAATTAATTAATATTATAAAATTCGAACTTCAAGTTCAAGTCCTGATTCAAACAAAAGGAAGAACCTTTTAATTTGGATCCGCTACCTAGCTCAAAAGCCCAAATTTATGTTACAAAATTAATCCTAATGACCTTAACATGATTTTGAGGCTTCAGAATTAATCGAAGAAAAAAGGAATACGAACTAGTAGCTTCAGGAAGAATGCCTCTTTTGAATAAATTTGGGCCCAGACTTAATATCAACTCAGGCCTTTAATGTTTGGGGTCGAAAAATTGACCCAGGATGAGGGACAAAACACCTACCCATCTTTGGGCCTCTGATGGTTTCAACGACCCAGCCGTTCTTTCAAATTAACTGCTAGGCCTATCAAATATTTTGTCAAACTGTACCACTTATTCTATTCAAATATTATCAAGTAAATTGATATACTAGCCCTTAATGCTCAAGCTCATTAATGTTCATTTTAGCCATGGTTATTAATTAAATCGTGAGTTACCCAAATTGATACACTAGAAATGAAATTCTGTGAGTTGTGTCTTATACAATGTACCAAATGTTATGATTAAACACTTCCTTTTCAAGCTGTAAAACAAGTTCTAATGCTACTAAATTTAAATTGAAACCTAATGTGTGCTTGACTGGAAGGATGCATTCATGTCACTGCTTGCTACCTAATCAAAAATAAAATCTACATGCTCATATTTTTTTCCGCCAATTAATTAGGCACATGAAGACTTAACCAACTAGTTTTAACTAAATCGATTCTACTTAAGCATTTTATGTCATCATTAACTAAACACAGTCCTTCATTAACTAAATACAGAAGCTCAAAACAGTCCCGGACAATTCAAAATAGTACAAATAGTCAATTAACAGTCCATTAACGGTCCTAACAGTTCAAGTTATACAGTCTAAGGTTCATGTAAATATACATCGAAGCTAATCTATACTAAGCAAATATACATCAACTAATATCTATTTTAACTACAAATACAGAATAGACACAGAGCTGGAGGCCAGGGAAATGAATACTTTATTTCATATTTCAATTCAAGGCTACATCAAGGCTAATTCGAGTGTGTAACTGGAATGCAATGAAATAAAGAGAAGAAGATAGTCAGCAGCAGTTCAAACAGCAAATCATAGCATAGGAACCAGCAGTAATTCAACCCAGAAATAAACTCAAATGAACCAGTAGTGTATCACAAAAGTGCATCCTCGATTGAACAAATGAAAATACCCTTGATTGAACCAAATAGGACTCGAAATTAACCAGGAATACTTCTAATACTTCAGCAATTAGAACTTAGGCTAGAAGATGTAAATCAACTATTAAAACTTTAAATTGATCTAAAACTTTAATGGAACAGTGTTTTCCTGAAGTTTTGTGTTAGATTTTTTTGGATTTTGAGGAACTACTAATCTAATCTAGGGAAGACTCTTTCAGATGTTAGACTATAATTGTTTTTGGATTTTCTGCTTTTGAATTTCAAATTTTTTAGATATTTAAGGCTTGGGGAGCTTTTAGGGGGGAATTTTTAGATCTGAAGCTTTCGGGAATTTTTCAGGGTTCAAAACTTGCAAAAGAAGGTAAGGGGGTGCCTTTTATAGGTAGAAATCAAGGGGAAACTTCTAGATTTCATTACCCATTTTCTCCCTCTTTTTATTTTTAGTTTTTATTCAATAACCCTTCATTTTCTGACTTGTTTCCCAAGTTACTGCATTAAGTTCTGAAATTTTAATTAAGGCCCTATTTTAGAAGATTCTTGAGAATTCTAGTTTTAACTACAGCATTCCTCTGCAATTCTAAATACCTAGATTACCCCTAAATTTTTTTGAAATTACTAACCTAACACTAAACTAAAATTCACCCTCTTTTACCCTAATTAAGGACTATCAGCTATAACTAAACAGATTAAACTAATTAAAACTAAATAATAACCATAGAATCACTGATCACTAATAACAAACAATTGAAATCGAATATTAACTGGAGAAATTAAAGCCTAAAACCTATTCAGACAAGATTATGCTAATATCAAGAAATTATTGAAACATGATTAATCAAAACAACTAAATCAGAATCGAAAAAAGACAAAAATAGAAAAATGACTAAGAAAACCTACTAATTTGGCTAAAATAAATACTAAAACAGGATTAAACAAAACGAAATAAAATTAAACTAAACAAGTAAAATAATTACAAGAACAAAATGCAAATATTGAAACCAAAAATCAAAACATAATCAATCGTAGAAAAGAAAAAATTTAAACAAGGAAGAAGGAAAAGAACAAACTCACTGATATGGTCTTCTCTTCGATTGACTTTTCGAAATTGAATTTTTAATTAATGTTATATGTTTATTAAAACATATAACATTAATTAAAAAATCATCTGAGTTCTTGAAATTCCAAAACAGTTTGAACTTTGAAAACACTAGATCTAAGATTTTACGAGTTCCAGTTGGATTTGGGGAAAATGGTTTAGGGTCATAGGTTAAGGAGAGTGAGGGGACTGTAGGGTGTGGATTTGGTAGGTTTTGGGTGACGGCGCCGCCATGCACGGTGGCGGCGGCGCCTAGGGTTTGATATATTTGAGGATTTCAAGCATGGATATGGAAAGAGGAGGGAGGGAGGAATCTGTGGTGAAAATTTGGGCGAGTTCGGAGGCTGGCCGCCGCTGTGAGGCAATTTCCGGCGGAGGCGTGAGGCGGAGCCGGTGACGGAAATGGGAGGGGGGGGGGG